>JAKOGI010002620.1:80000-97091 GCA_029747015.1 Carnegiea gigantea | reverse complement strand
TGTGTGTGTGTTTGTGTGTGTATAGAGAGAGAGAACATATCTAATGAGAATAAGTGATTAAAATGAGGGATGAGAACACATGTTATGGCCATTAATTTGCAATGCAACGGCTGAAAACGTACTTTGTCATCGACCCCTACCCCCCCCCTCCAAAATTTCATCCCCTTTCCCACGTCGCAACTTTGTATTCATGCAGGTAACGACCAGCACTGCAGCACAAATTCAACACCGGCCACTGGTGGAATCTGTCGACCTCCAGAAATTGTTGTCCTTCGGCTCACACAGGTCGACGGCCAGCTAGGATTGTCGACCTCCGGCGAACCTGACGGCCGTTGATTTTGATGGATTCTCAATTTTGGTCCAAATTCACCGAATATATGGATTCTCCGCCGAAAATAACGAAAACCCTTTGCCAAAAGCATGTAAAATGGGGCAAGGTCAACCCACCGGGGGGATAGTTTGAATTCTCGGCCTCAACTATATTATCGTTGGTAAGCTATAGCAGTGGAGATGTTTGCCATGCGTGGATGTTGAGGCCACTGACGAAGCTTGCTTTGGCTGCCAACAATGGAGGTTTGGTATGGTCTTCTCGCAGAATGTGGATTTCCCACTCCGGAAAAATTAGAGGTTGGATGAGTGCAGTGGTTTGGTCTTCCATAAGCAGACCTTTTGCCGACGAGTTGTCCAGTTCGATGCCGGCAGGTTGTCTGGTCCAATGCCAGAGAAGACAGCTACCTGGATTGGTGTTTGTTGTCAGCCTGAGCTGTGAAACAATGGAGGGGAGAGAAACAAGGGCTGGGAAATAGAGCAGGGTGGGCATAGGTGACGTGTAAAAACTGTAGCTTTTGGATCAAAACTAATGGTTGGGATGAAGTGTTCTCATCTCTCATTTTCACTGCATGTTCTCATTTGATACTCCACCGATATATGGTATATAATATATTATATAATATATATATATATATATAGAATTATATATATATATATATATTATATATAGATAGATATATAATATATATATATATGTATATATATACACACAACACACATATTATATATCTATATTTAGATATCATATATATATAATGTATATATATATATATATATATATATATATATATTGTATGTATATAATATATATCATTATATATATATATATATATTGTACGTGTGTATATTATTATATATATATATATATATATATATATATATAGATATCATAGTATATATATATTATATATACTCTATATATATATATATATAATTATAATATATATTATAGATTATATATATATAATCTACACACACACTATATATATATATGTCTGTGTGGTGTTTGTGGTGTAGATATATATATATATATATATATATATATTTAAAGTAGGGGCAATAACATTCATGATAATAGACCAACTATTGCAAATATTGCACTAATATCCACAAATGCTCTTAATTGTTGGAGTAGAGTGTGCTAAAAGTGTATTACTGTGATCATGTAATTAAAGAGTACATTTGCTACCTATTGAGTATTGCAATAGAAGTAACGGATAGTAAGGCAGGAAGGTTACAATTATCTCTCCACAGTATAAGTAATATGCACGAGTGAACACATTTAGACTAATAGACCAGTTAGATTCTATGATAATGAAAGAAGCTCTTAATCTGGTAGTGAAATTTTTATTCAGAGATGTTCCATTAGCTCATTTCTCTTTACCTGTGACAGGTAAAAACCATTTGATCATAAATATGAATAAATCGAATAAGGATCCATAGAACATGAATAATGATAATGATTTAATAGGATATGCCAAATGCAATTCCTGAAATCATGGCCTTAAAGCATAGTAAGATTTATACTCCAATTAACTTCCCACAAGGATGATGTATATGTTGAAAGCTACTACAAATACAAACTAACATGTTGCCTGGAAACATCAAATTTAAAGATTAATCTTGACCAATTTAAAAGATTAGACCATTTTCTCTATGAAATAAGGACAACTCACTCGACCTGCAAAACACAAACATGATAAGTAATCAACCTGCATTCATTAAATCATAAAAGAAAGAAGTGAAGACATTATGAAGAAGAATTCTCATATTGATTTTAGTATATCATAAAATGACCTTTTAAGGTAAACAAATAAAAAAAGAAGGTTACAAATGGGTTTGTTTTGAGACAATTAGGTATAATAAGTCGAGGTGAGGTTCATGGGCTAGGGGGGAAAACAAGGCAACATCCGTTAGTGTAACTCAATTTGCTTCACTGGCTAGTGATATGAGCTTAGTACGTCTTTACATTAATCAACAGGTCTCTACCTTTGGACTAATCATTGAGTCTATCCATCAGAAACTTATTGACGTGACTCAGAGCCAAACCATTGTTTAGCTACCATCATCTACATGTCATACACTTCACAAGATGCTTCCTGACCTTGTTTATGTAATTTTGCTTCAGAGGTTGGGAAACTATTAAATGACTGTAATTTTAGTTGCATTAAAGATACACTAAAGTTACACAGTCTATCAAACTAAAGCTCAAGTGGCTTTCTTGATTAGAGCAATCCCTCTCTCCCAACTAGTATAACGTTTAAGACAAGTCTTCAATTTCAAGTAGTGTGACCCTTAAACTGTAATTTTCCTTGCACTTCAGCTCAAACCAACATTAACTAGGCTAGAAAGCACTTATTTGTAAATTTAAATTCCAACTCGAACATAAATAAGGAATCAATCCAACTCAAGCATAGTTAAAGCAAGCTTGTCAAAAGTAATCGATATTTTAATAATACCCAAGATAAGGTGCTCAAGTGAAAGTAGTAGTTCTCAGTATCAACAAAAGACAAAGCTTAAGCAGAGACTTATATTGAATTGCAAAGCCTTTGACACATTCATTAGAACAATAATCATATATTTTATAAAAAAATTAAAAGTTCCCCAGGTAGGTTTCCTGAGATATTACAATTTCAACTCTTTAATTTAACATGGACAAAAGTTATCAACTATCTTGAAAACATTCAAAAGATTTCTTGTCTTTGTTTCTTAGAGCTTGTTCATTTCAATTTAGATGTTGCCAAAAAAACTTCAAATCATAGCCAAGAGAGAAAGACAAGCTATTTAAAGGTTTTCACTTTATAGGGAAAAATTCACGTTTTAACAGTTCATAAAAGTAGAAGTTAGATAAGCAGAGTGATAATTGGCCATAGTCTTAGCCTTAATACTCTAAGCTATTGTCTTTGTTTTCATCGTTTCTCAACTTCCTGAGAGAGGGAAAGAAGGAAAAGAGATAGAAAGGGCATGTGTGTGTGCGTCACAGAGAGACAGAGAGGGAGGGAGAGAGAAAGGGAGAGAGAGGGTGGACAAGAAATTACCATAGAAGAAGCCAATGACGTGCAAAACTCTTTAATTTGCAACTACAAGCTTAGATTAACTGCTTGAGAGATACTAACAACTCATATCAAGCAAAAGTCAAAACTCCCATCATCAACCAACCAGTAGTGACCAAATATGGCCATAATCAAGAGCCATTAAGTCTAAAAGTTGGAGATGAACAATTGAGTTCTTAGCTAGGGCTTCAATTGTGAGGAAGAGTGAGGGAAGAGAGAGAGAGAGAGAGAGAGAGAGAGAGAGAGAGAGATGAGGGTTGAAATGTTTTGTGAGAATTAATTGAGGCTAATTAATGAATGTGGTTTGAATTTTAATTTTCGATTTGCAATTTCAAAAAGATCAGTGGTAAATCTGTGGGTAAAGAATTACTTTTAGAAAAGGAAAAAGTAATAATTTTTTGCAGTCAAAAAATAGTGTAAAGGTAGTGGAAACTTCTAACTATGTAACTTCATAAGAAATTTAGTGGGAAAAAAATTATTCAGTGGAAAATTAGTGGAATATTCCCAACATTGATAATGCAGTGGGAAATTTCAGTTGTAAATTTCAAACTTTCTGATAGTGTGATGCAGACTTGGAAGAATGAGCTTACAGTCTAATAGTCCACGGAGGCCTCGCATGTTGCTCACTGTCCTAGACAAAGGTGAACCCTCGGGGGTTTGATCCCTGAAAACACCCCTCCAATGCCCAAGTCACAGGTCAAAAGGAAGATGGATGACTAAGCATAACAGTTTTAACAACTGAACCTTTCGGAAAAAAGATTCAATATTTAGAGAGAAAAAGGGAAAAGAATTTTGTTATATATTAAGTGATGTGATCAGGATATGGGGATAATATGATGTGATTTTTACAACAATAATTCACTATTTATACCATAGTAAAAGAAGGGTAGAATAGTAATTTTACTATATTTATCCTTTTCAAGTGACACTGGGTTTTGCTTGTACCATGACTTTTTAGAGCGTTAACCTAAGCTAGATTACTTGATCTATGACCTTGAGGTGGCACATGGCATGGTAGGAGCCATGAATTTTGTCACATTATGAATCAATTGCAACATTTCTAATTTCAATATAGCTTAAACTAATAGAATGAAATGTCAACCAAATTTTTAACTAACTTCGCAAGTTGGTAAGAGCTCACTTTCAAGTCGTTCTCTATACCTGGAAGTGCACCACCTCTGTTAGCCTTTTCACCAAAATTGTCTCCCCACTCACCAGCTCCTAAACTCAAGAAGTATTAATCATCATCCTATGCTCTTGCTCCATCATAATGAAGGAGCTTCAAGGAACCCTAGGTTACATTTTCTTTTAAGGCGATGATAGATTTTGTTCCACAGATTCTTTGCACAATAACTTTTGGGACCTATGAAAATTGGAAATAATTTGGAGATTTATCAACATTTGAACAAATAGATTCATTGGTCCAAAAATGATTGACCATAGTAACATTTACCCTTTTATTGAAAACTACTACTATTGCTGTTGCTGTTACTAATTAAGCTTTGTTTCTTTTTTATCATTAGGATTAGTAATGTTTTTATTGTTATTACTATTGTCTACTACTACTGCTGCTACTGTTGATGATGATGATGATGATGATAATAATAATAATAATAATAATAATAATAATAATTATTATTATTATTATTATTATTGGGCTTTGTTTCTTTGTTATCATTATAGTTGTTAATGTTTTTATTGTTGTTGTCGTCTACTACTACTACTACTACCACCACTAGTACCACCACCACGACCACTACTAATTGGTGGTGATGATAGTCGTCGTAGTAGTAGTAGACGACGACAACAACAATAAAAACATTAACAACCATAACGATAAAAAAGAAACAAAGCCCAATTATTATTATTATTATTATTATTATTATTATTATTATTATTATTATTAGTAGTAGTAGTAGTAGTAGTAGTTGCAGTAGTAGTATTATGCTTTCAAATTTTTTTTAAATTAATAGTTTCCAAAACTTAAAGTACAATTGTTAGATGGAATAAATGATACGAAACCATTAAACTCAGATTTCCCATGTTCTAAAATAAGTTATGATCAATTTAGTTGAATAAGTACATGCGTTCCATATATTAATTAAGACCATATTCTCTTTGACTTACTATGACTAAACTTACTCTAAATTGAATGTATTTGAATTTATTCTGAACTTATTTGTTGAACTTGTTTTGAACTTATTTACTAAACTTATTATGAACCTATTCTGAACTTGCTAAGAATCAATTTATTTACTGAATTTATTCTGAACTTATTTGCTGAACTTATTATGAACTTATTTACTGAACTTATTCTGAACAGAACTTTTCTAAACTTATTATTCAAAAAATAAGTCGAAGAGAACAGGACCTAAGTTCAGTAAATAGGTTCAGAATAAGTTCAACAAATAAGTTCATAAATTTGTTCTTAATAAGGCCAAAATAAGTTCAAAATAAGTTTAGCAAATAAGTTTAGAATAAGTTCAAAATAAGTTCAGATAAGTTTAGTTCAGAATAAGTTCAGACAAAATTAGTTAAAGAGAGCAAGACCCAACTTGATACACGGTTCCTTATATACTCTTAGAATTGTAGTTGGATACTAAGACATAACATAAAATTATCATTACACTTCTACAGGCCTAGAAAACTTTTACATATCAAAATAAGAATAAGAATATGTATTAAAAAGAGGATAATGCTACCACCATTACTTGTTATACTCACTTGGGGTCTTCTGCTCTGAAAATTGAATACAACTTCGTACTTTGTGTCCCATATTCCATGTTTATATTATATTTATTTAAAAAGATAGGTCAAAAATTGGTACCTTTATTTTTAATAATATAATGCATTACTTTTGATAATGTTAGCAGTGATAATAATAATATAATATGATATAATATAATGTGTAGCGTTAGAATCCTTAGGCATTCCTTGTGGTAATATTGGCAATGGGAGATTAATATAATTCATTATTATAATATTTAAAATATAATTCATATAGATATTATTTGAATTATATGCGGATTTTCTTTACGGAATCACATGTAGCCAAGGGAAAAAAAACATTTGTTATATTTATGTCAACAGCTTGCACAATGAATTGACACTGACCCCACTTCAATTTCCCTTTTCTTAAATCCAAAATGGAAAATTAAAATTATCGAGGAAAGTGAACGTCTTTCAGATTTCGTCCACTCCTTCGCGCCTAAGCATCAGTCTTCTAATTGGCGGCAAGCTACAGGTGAATGGGTTGAATTTGTTGATTCTATGTCAATGTTAAGACCGAACACCTTGGATTAACCTAGAACCAAATAAAACCCAGAAGCTAAAACTTCCCAAATCGATCAAAACTGTAGTCAATCAATCCTGATGTTGCACCAAACTAAGCATTTGATCAAAAAACAGCGCACCCAAGTTTTAGAGAGAGAAACAAAGAATACAGGAGTTGAGCATATAAGAGCACTCAGCCATAGTAGTACCATAAAAGGAAAGAGAGAGAATTTAAGGGAGAGGGGAATGCTATCTATTTGAGGAAGGATAGATTTTGAGTTCTTTGTTCAACATGAAATGTTTTGACATGCCATTAAGGTTCAAAAGTCATCTAATATTCCACTGAGAAAACATAACTTGTTTAATATGTCACTGGTGGGGTCCACAAACTGGCTACAACATGTAAATCGAGAGAATGAAACGGTGAACCAAAAAAAAGAGAAAAACTTCGAAATTTTGATTAAACGTTGATTCAGATTCCCTCTTTCCTCATTGCATGCCTATGCCCTCAACTTTGTTTTCAGAAACTCTAAAAACATGCTTGCTACTTTGTAGATGATTATAGTCGAAGTAATCAGCTTAAATCCACACTATATGGTCCGAATTTGTTAGTTTTTGATCAGAAAGAACTCCCCTAAACATATTAATCGGGTAGGTGCTTAAATGAGATGGTCTTTTGACGGCTCAAGTATGATATGATTTTTTGATCCAAATATGTTAGCTGTATTGTATTTATACAAAAAAGCATGCTTGATATGTGGATGGTGAATTGTGTTTAAATTCGTATTATTTGATGGCTCTAATATGATATGTGGACGGTTTTTGTTTGGAAAAGACATCTTTTACTTTATGAAGTCCACTATGATGAATTGAGTGGCTTAATGAAGGTCACACTAAAAATTTGATGGGAAAAACATGAACAAGTTAAATATGTCGTTGATGTCCAAGTATGATAATGAACAAGTTAAACCCTAACCTACTACTTGAAAGTCTTTATTGAATTGTAAAGTGTTTAATGCTTGATACTTTGTTTTGTGAGTGAATGATCTGTGAACTTAGTCTTGATTCTTATTTGTTCCTTGCAGAATGTCAAAGAAGATAGTATTGCATGTATATCATGGGGGTGGTTTTCAAAGGATGCCCCATTTGGTGTATTGCGAGGGAAATATAAGTGGGTTTGAGTGTGATGCAAAAAAGCTCAGTATTGACAGCATTAGAGATAATATTGTTGCATTGGGCTACTCAAAGAGAAATATTAAAGCTCTTTATCTTAGAAAGCCTAATTTCAGCTTTGACGAGAGCTTAGTGGCAATCAACAGTGACACCGTAGTGAATGAGCTACATCTTTAAGCTTAATTTTGGAGTATGTTTGTTTGTATGTTGAGCATAATGATGACACAAAGTCAGATAGTAATGATAGTGATGCAATGGTTGATAATGATTTTAATGAGCATGGGTCGTATGTCGATGATGAAGAAGCTGCTAGAATAATAAAGGAAAAACAGAAAATGGACAAGGATCATCGTGCTGATTTAGAAGCACTTAGGGATGAAGGACTTGAGTTCATAAGTGGGGGTAATGTCTTTTATGATACAGATATGTTTGAGACAAATTACCAAGATTCAGATTATGCAAATAGCCCTCCTAGTAGTGAAACAGATGAAGATGGTAATGATGAAAGAAGAAAAGGTAAAAAGAGAAGGACAACCATATACACCTAGTATAAGGAAAGGGCAACAAAAGATAGGGTGCATTTAGAAGTGGGTATGATGTTTGTAGATAAAAAGCAACTTAGGAAAGCCATTGAAGATTATCAAATGTGTAATAGATATGGTTTAAAAACATTCAAGAACACAATCAGACTATATTTAGTTTGTAAAGTGAAGGGGTTGATGGAGGCCACCTTTTAGCTAATCAGAATCAAGCATTCAACCTAAGTCCAGATGTTCAAGCATTGGTTCAGAAGGTTCTAAGTCAAGAGCTCAGCTGCTGTGAGCTGTCCAGCAAGCCAACTCAATCTTGGTTTTGCTATTTGATTCAATGATGGTCAGGTCCAACCTTTTGGGGATAACTTAGATCATTTGCACAGTCACATAAAGGCTAACAAATGAATCAAGTTGCTCTATTTATTTTGAACAACAATAGTAGTGCCAAGAGCACAGCAGCAGGCCAGTCCGAGGGAGTTAACTTTAACTCTCACTTGCAACAAGGGAATGACACGTTTAAGGGCTTGAAAAGATATCAAAAATATTATCAAGCAAGGCCCTAAGGCAGTTCATTCAGTTCAGCTAGCATCTGGTATTAGCCAGCACAAACAGCCGTGAAATATACTTTGATCCAAGGGATATCAGGCTACTATACTTACTGTCTCCTGGGGCTAATCACTTGATTAGAAGTTGGTTTTTGTTCCCCAAGGCCATCATTACAAGTCCTTTGATCATCCAAGGCCCTAACATCTCTGTCATGAGATTAACAAAATAATTAGGTATCAAAAATCAAGTTGTGCTAGTGGTTTTAGGTTGCTTAGTTTAAAAAATCTGTATTCTGTTTTTAGTTTGCTTTTGTTAGCTGACTTAGACATTGTAAGAGGGTGTAAGGATGAGCATAAAAGTCTCATTTTTAGTTGTATTACTTAGTTGTTGAATATTAAAGTTGAGCATTGCTCCTTTTCCCTCAAATCTCTCTAGCTATCCTGCGGTTTGCCATTACAAGTGGTGTTCTAGGAGTCTTGGTGATTAATCTAGTGGTGTGTCTATATCTAGATTAACCCCCAAGGGCCCTGAGCTTAGTTTGGTGGTATGACTATATCCAAACCAAGTTTAGTTTATCTTGGTTATCTTCTGTTAGTTGATCGTTTTAGTCCATCTTAAGCAAACCTGTCCAGACTTGTTTGTTTCTTTGCTTTCAGTTTCATCACTTTTTGCTTATTCTCCATCATATTTGGCATAAGATCTTAGGCTAAATCCTAGGTTTAACATTAAAATTAAAATCCCAGAGTTTGAAGGAAGGCTAAATCCTGATGAATTCCTTGATAGGCTGCACATAATTGAAAGGGTATTTGATTACAAAGACATTCTAGAAGATAAGAAGGTTAAACTTGTGGCTTTGAGGCTGAGAAAGTATGCATCCCTCTAGTGGACCAACCTCTATGCCAAAAGAGGTAAGAAAGGGAAGAGCAAGATCAGAACTTAGGCAAAAATGAAGTCTAAACTCAAAAATAGGTTCTTACCCCCTTCTTACCTCCAAGACAATTATTCTCAGTTACATAATTTGGTTCAAGGGAGTATGTCTGTTGAAGAGTATACCTGAGAGTTTGAAAAACTCTTGGTTAAGTGTGACCTACAAGAGCTTGAAGACCAAACCATAGTGAGATATCTTAGTGGTCCTGACCCTAAATACTCACGTGTAGTAGAACTGTAGCAATACACTACTTTTGAGGATCTATGTATGCTAGTTCATAAGGTTGAGTAGCAAAAGAAGTCCAAGGCTACCAAGAAAGAACCTCCTAAACCCTTCCCTAGAAACCAAAATTTCAACAAGGGGAGCCCTTAACTAGCCCCTTAACCTACTAGAGCCTCATCTCAGATTACTCCTAAGACCCCTACACCACAAAATAAACCCCCTCCAAACATAGCCAACCACAGAAGGTGTTTCAAATGTCATGGTTTGGGACACTTTGCTACTAAATGTTCCAACAGAAGGGTCATCACCCTGGCTGAGTATTAAGATGCCCAGGAGGAGGAAGTGGAGGATGAAAAGGAGGTATGTTTTATAGAGGAATATGAAGGAGAAGAGGTGCTTGCTGAACTTGATGAAGGATAAATGCTAGTCATCAGGAGAGCCCTGAATATCCAAAGAAGCACCAAGGATGAGTAGAGGGAAAATATATTTCACAGCAGTTGTACCATTCAAGGGAAGGTTTGCTCACTGATCATTGACAGTGGGAGCTGTTCTAATGTGGTTTCTACAACTCTAATTGAGGAGTTGGGTTTGTGAACTTCAGTCCATCCTCACCCTTACTGCATCTAGTGGCTGAATCAAGGTAAGGGTTTACAAGTCAATTCTAGATGTTTGGTTTCATTTTCAGTTGGGAAGAATTACTTTAATGAGGTTTGGTGTGACATAATCCCTTTGGATGTATGTGATGTTCTGTTGGAGAGATCATGGTTATATGATAGAAGGGTGATCCATAATGGCTATCAAAATACCTAGTTTTTTGTCAAGGATGGAAAAAAGATCACCTTAACCCCCTCAGCACCACATCAAATGCCAAAACCCAAGCCCTTAAAACCCACTGAGCCCACAGAGAAGTTGCTTACCCTAGTGGAGGCTGATCTTAAAGCTACACAACATGAGTTTAGACCATTCAGGGGTTGGATTCTACACACCTTTATAGACCAGTAAGAACTCCCAGTCATTCCACTTCAAGTGAAACACATTCTTGACCAATACCCCCATGTATTCCCAGAAGACATCCCACTTGGCTTACCTACCAAAGATCAATACAGCATCATATTGATATGATCCTTGGAGCTGTATTACCTAATAAAGCAGCCTATAAGATGAACCCTAAGAACACTCAAGAGGTTCAAAGATAGGTTGAAGAGCTACTAGCCAAAAGAATGGTAAGGAAAGCCTAAATCATTATGCTATTCCTACCTTGCTTATCCCAAAGAAAGATGGGAGCATGAGGATGTGTGTTGACAGCAGGCTATCAACAAGATCATCATTAAATACAGACATCCCATTCCCAAGCTAGAAGACATGCCAGAAGGTCTTTTCTACGGTGGATCTAAGGAGTGGCTACTATCAGATCAGAATCAAGGAGGGAGATGAGTGGAAGATTGCCTTTAAGACAAAGGCAGGCCTTTATGAGTGGTCGATCATGCCTTTTGGCTTATCTAATGCTCCCAGCACCTTCATAAGGTTAATTAACCATGTCTTCAGGCCTTTCAATGACAGGTTTGTGGTAATGTACTTTAATGACATCCTGATATACAGTAAGACTGAAGAAGAGCACCTGGATCATCTCCAATACATTGTTCAGGTTTTGGAGAGGGAAAAACTGTATGGAAGCCTCAAGAAGTGTACCTTTCAAACTCATGAGGTCACCTTCTTGGGATATATAGTCACCGCTGAAGGAATCAAGGTGGATGAAGGCCAGGTAGAGGCAATTAAGAGCTGGCCAGTGCCCAAGAGCATCCATGATATAAGGAGCTTTCATGGGTTAGCCTCTTTCTATAAGAGGTTCATCAAAAATTTTAGCACCATGGTGGCACCAATGACTAAAGTACTCAACGATAGTTCATTTCAGTGCAATGCAAAGGCACACTAGGCTTTGAGGAGATTAAACTGAAGCTGACTTAAGCACTAGTTCTAGCCTTGCTATGCTTTGAAAAGATCTTTAAGGTTGAATGTGATGCCCCTAGAGTAGGCATAAGAGGAGTTCTGACTCAGGAAGGTAGGCCTTTAGCCTTTTTCAGTGAGAAGTTCTGTGATTCCAAGAGAAGATATTCGACCTATGACAAAGAGCTTTATACAATCATTAGGTGCCTAGAACACTGGAGTCGCTACTTCATTGCTACTGAATTTATTCTTCACTCTGACCATGAGGCCCTCAAGTACATTCAGGGGTAATACAAGTTAAATACAAGGCATGCCAAATGGGTGGAGTATCTCCAGTCCTTCCACTTTACCATCAAGCATAAATTAGGCAAGATGAACCAGGGAGTAGATGCCTTATCTAGGAGGCACTTGCTAATGTTCTAGCTTGAAACCTGTGCCTTAGGGTTTGAGCATCTCAAGTCACTATATGATAAAGACCCAGATTTTAAGGAGGTATTTAAGCACTGCCAACAGAGACCAAAGGAGGACTACCTGATTTAAAATGGATTCTTATTTAAGGGTTCTAGATTATATGTTCCAAGGTGTGGAATAAGGGAATTACTGATTAGGGAGGTTCATGGAGGGGCACTTACAGGCCATTATGGGGAAAATAAGACTACATCAATGCTCAAGGAGCATTATTACTGGCCAGGCATGTCCAAGAATGTTTAGGACCTCATCAAGAGGTGTGCAACCTGCCAAGCGCCACACATTACCTCGGAGACTTTACACCCCATTGCCTGTATCCCAATCCCCCTGGATTGATGTTAGCATGGATTTTATCCTAGGGTTACCAAGGACACAGAGGGGAAAAGACTTAGTCTTTGTGGTTGTGGACAGGTTCTCTAAAGTGGCTTATTTCACAACTTATTCCAAAGCCAATAATGCTTTCTAAGTGGCTGAGTTATATTTTAAGGAGATGATGAGGTTATATGGGGTGCCAAGATCAATTGTTTAAGATAGGGATGCTAAGTTCCTAAACCACTTCTGGCTTACCCTATGGAAGAAGATCGGAATAAAGCTTAAATTCAATACAACATGCCATCTTAAAACTGATGGCTAGACTAAAGTCACTAATAGGACCTTGGGAGTCCTTTTAAGGGTCTTGATCAGGACTCAAGCTCAAGCCTGGGATCTCTTGCTACCTCGTGTGGAGTTTGCTTATACTGGGGCTCCTCACAAGACCACTGGACTTTCCCCTTTAAGGTAGTCTATGACCTGGATCCCCTAACTCCAAAAGTTCTAGTTCCCATAAGCATGGATGGAAAGCCTAGCACAGAAGTTAAGAAGAGAGTGAAGGAGATTCAAGAACTACATGATAAGGTCAGACAGAAGATTGAGAAGAGCGACATCAGCTACTAGACATAAGCCAACAAGCATAGGAAGAAGGTTGTTTTTCTAACCTGGTGATCTGGTTTGAGTACATCTGAGGAAGGAGAGGTTCCCATAAAAGAGAAAATCTAAGCTAAGTCTAATAGTTGATGGTCTATTTGAAGTTTTGGAGAGGATCAATGACAATGCCTATAGGGTTGAGCTTCTTGAGTATCTGATACTTTTAATATAGCAGACCTGAGCCCCATTTGAAGATGTATCCCTCGAGAATTTGAGATCAAATTCTTCTCAATAAGGGCAAGATGATGGAGGCAATTTTTTAGGTAATCAGAATCAACCATCCAACCCAAGTCCAGATGTTCAAGCATTAGTTCAGAAGGTTCTAAATCAAGAGCTCAACTACTTTGTGCTGCCCAGTAAGGTAACTCAATCTTGGTTTTGCTATTTGATTCAATGATGATCAGGTCTAACCTTTTGGGGGCAACTTAGATTATTTGCACAGCCACATAAAGGCTGACAAATGAATCACATTGCTCCATTTATTTTTAACAGCAGCTGCAGTGCCAATAGCATAGTAGCAGGCCAGTCAGCCAACTTTGACTCTCACTCGCGGCAAGGGAATGACATGTTGAAGGGCTTGAAAAGGTATCAAAAATATTATCAACGAAGGCCCTAAAGCACCTTATTCAGTTTAGCTAGTATCTGGTTTTAACCAGCACAAATAGCCATGAAATACTATTTGATCCAAGGGATATTAGGTTGCTGTACTTGCTGTCTCCTAGGGTTAATCACTTGATTAATAGCTGGTTTTTGTTCCCCAAGGCCATCATTACAAGTCCTTTGATCATCCAAGGCCTTGACACCTATGTCATGGAGATTAACAAAGGAATTAGGTGTCAAAAACCAAGTTATGTTGGTGTTTTTAGGTTGCTTAGTTTCTATTTTTAGTTTACTTTTGTTAGCTAACTTAGCCATTTTTAGAGGGTGTAAGGATGAGCATAAAAGCCTCATTTTTAGTTGTATTACTTAGTTGTTGAATGTTAAAGTTGACCATAGCTCCTTTCCCCTCAAATCTCTCTAGCTATCCGGTGATTTAGCCATTACAGGTAGTGTTCTAAGAGTCTTAGTGATAAATCTGGTAGTGTGTCTACATCCAGATTAAGCCCCAAGGGCCCTGAGCTTAGTTTGGTGGCGTGACTGTATCCAAGCCAAGTTCAGTTTATCTTGGTTATCTTTTATTAGTTGATCGTTTCAGTCAATCTCAAGTAAATATGTCCAAACTTATTTGTTTGTTTGTTTTCAATTTCATCTCTTCTTGCTTATTCTCCATCAGGGGTGTGAGTGGACTTTGTTTACTTCAAGACCACAAGGGGAGAAATCGTTTCAAATTAAGAACATGTCTATTCCTCATTCTTGTGTACCTTATAGTTTTGAGAGGGGTATGAGGAAGATTTCCAGTGATTGGTTGGCTTAGAAATATAGAGAGAAGTTTAGATTGCAGCCAAGTTTAAGGTTGAAAGACGTACGAGATATTCTGAAGAAGAAACATAACTATAAACCATTGATGTCCATATGTGTAAGGACTTAAGTGAAGGCTTTGGCAGCCATCCTAGGGGATTATAGTGAACAGTTTGGCATGATAAGAGCATATGCTACTGAGCTCCACCAGAAGAATGTAGGTTCAACTATGAAGATTGACGTACAAATAGAAACGTACATTGTCGAGAGCAGCTATGCTTGCCCTAGTGCTTTAAAGAGAGGATTCTTAGATGGATGCAGAAGAATGCTCTTGGATGTTTCTTAAAGGGGCCTTGGAATGTCTAGGTGGTATGTGCTGTTGGTCAGAATGCCAACAACTAGATGTATCCTGTTGCTTAGGGCAGGGTACATGTGGAGAGTAAGGAGACATGGTTGTCGTATTGTATAGTTCTCACATGATGACTTGGATATGGGGGATGGAGTAGGATGTACTATAATTTCAGACTAACAAGAAGGTAATTAGATATGTGGGTTTTTTTTTTTTTTTAAGAGTTAACCCTAGATATGATTATTTTATGTTCACACTTAATGAGATTTATGTTGATATTTGTTGTTTAGGGTCTTATCGATGCAATCGCACATTTCTTACCTCAAGTCAAGCATATATTATGTGCATGACATGTATATGCAAATTTAAGGAAGAAATACAGAGGGTTACGATATAGAGATGTGTTTGAAAAATAGTAAAGTCATCCAATGAAGTGCGCTGCAACAAGCATGTGAAGGAGATGCAAGATTTTGATATTGGTGCATGGCGATTCTTAGAAGTAAGGATCCCAAGCATTTTTTAGGATATTCTTCAAAGAACATGCCAAATGTGACTCAATTGACAACAACATGATCGAGATCTTCAATGCATTCATCATAGAGCATAGGTTTAAGCCTATTGTAACCATACTAGAAGACATATTTTATTCAATCATGACAAGGGTTGCTTCGAAGAAGAAGATTGCTTACCATTTATATCTATCAATATGTCCTACTATTTTGAAAAAGATAGAAAAGGAGAAAAATCAATCATGGTGGTGGAAAGCAAGCCCAGGAGGCAATGATATGTATGATGTCAAGCGTGGTAGTGAAGGATTTGTAGTGGACATACTGAATAAGACTTGCACATGTGGAGCATGATTGTTGAGTGGTATTCCTTATTCTCATGCCTTAATAGTGATGAGAGAGAAGAAATTAAATCTAATTTAATTTATCCATGGCTGCTATAGCATCGAGAAGCTACAAAACACTTACACTCATACATTACAACCATGCAATGGTTCAAGCATGTGGCCTCTATATGAATATGATCCCATTATTGCCCCTAAATTCAAAAAGAAAAAGACAGGTTACTATGGTTTCAAAAGGAGGCTAGAGGAAGGGGAAACAAGATCTCATAGGTCGTATGGAACTGTACCTAGAGCTGGACGGACAGTCAAGTGCTCTACTTGTGGCGGCTATGGCTATAACAAGATGATGTGTAAGCATAAGGTGCTAAGAATCTTTACATTTTCATCTTATTGCCTCATTGGCTTTATGCTAATGTCTTATTTATTTATTTTTTCTGTCACCGAGTTTAGCTTGCTCAAGTACTGTTGTTTATACTATAAATGTAACTGAACCAACTGCTCCACCTGAAGCTGCACATGTTGCTACTCCACTAGGCTTCTGATTGTGCTGTTGCTGATGCTTTTATTGGTGACACAACTTTACCAGTTGCTACTATTAATGCTTATGTTCATCATCAGTTGGGGAAGCTCCCAATCAAGAGAGCACCAAGGAGTTATCAAAGCGGGGAGGGTATTCCAACACAAAAGAGCAAGATTTTGATAATTTAGGATGTATGACCTCCGAAATCAGAGTGTTTCTTGGAAATGCACTTTGATTATTTTTTGGGAACAATATTTTTAAGTATTGTTTAAGTTGTGTAAACCTGAGTTAAACATCTCATACAATCTTACACAACCATTTATGGAAAGCAACGCTTGTGAAGAGAACAATTGTTGGAGTGTTTTTGCCAAAGTTAGTTCATGCTCATTGAGGTTCTTTGCTCATAATTTGGGCTATCATATCTATCTTTGAAATCTAAATTCAACAAGCTTGCACTATAATAGGTCTAGACTGCATTTAGTTTATGCAACACAATCTGCTGTTGGATAAGTTTAGCTTCAGTTTTATCAGTTTAGCTTCT
>JAKOGI010002620.1:12500-67500 GCA_029747015.1 Carnegiea gigantea | reverse complement strand
TCAAGCATTCGACTTTTGATCACATTGCTTTGTGGCACTATTTGATGGCCAAATCAAGGCTTCTAACCATCATGAATGGCCACCGACTTCTGCAAGCAGTTACAATGTGCATAAATACATTGAGATTTGTTCAATATAAGAGTACAACATAAAGTATAATCTTTTCACTCTTTATGTCTTTGTGTGTTGTACTCTTTAAACTTCAGCTCATTCTTCCTTTTGTAGCCACCTGGCTCCTTAAGAACCATTGCAGCTGAGGTACTACCATTGGAAAAGTGTAGAATATGGACTAGAATGTTCTCCTTGCTAGGTAATCAATGCTCTTGACTATTGCCTTCACAGCATTGTGGTCTTCTTTGGTGTTGGGACAAGGGCTCCAAGATTTGCTTCTTCCTTATTCTGGCAAACAAGTCTTGATATCTACATTAATGCTCTAGACATTGCTTCTTCTTCGCTGAAGCAATCAAGGTTCTTCAAGTCCATAAAAGTGACACTTTCTTTTTCTGTGCACTTGGCTGTAACCGCTTTTTGCTTAACATTAATGAAAATCCAAACAAAGGAAAGCATTCGAAATTGTTCCATTAGAAACTAGAATATTGTAAGGACCATGTCCTAGAGTTCACCCCCCGTGGGTGCTGTCCCCATGATGGTTTGACTTGCTTGTTAGGAGTTTAGATCTAAATCTGATTTTTATTTTTTTTCAGCAAATGGGTTAAAATGGGCAACGAATGAATAGACTGGTCCAATAGCTGAACTCAAAGTCCAAATCTAAGAACCGATCGAGTTCTTAGGCTAGAACCAAGTGCAGTTCTTTGGTCTAGTTCCAGGCAGTAACTGACTATTTGGTCTAAGAGACTGGGTGGGCTTATCCCTGATCCAAAAACTCGGTTGGGTTTCCTGAGCCAGACTGGCCTCGTCTTTTGTTGTAGTTAGTGTTACTACTAGGGATCTAAAACTTATTCTGACCTGTTTAAGGATGATCTAATAGAAAATATACAAAATGTAACAGCCCGAACCTAATTAATGTTAATTACTCTAATTAATCTCAATCTAAAAATTTAATTAAGTTAAGCACCATGCATTTCAATTCATTATCTGAAATATGTGTGCAATTCCGGGTTAAGATTACAAATGACCCCGAAATAGAACTTAGTCATGTCTGTATTAAATTATGGAGAATTTACTCGTGAACATAAATGAATAAATAAATGAATAAAAGTTAGCCCATTCATGGATATGGCAATTAGGGGGTGCATATACATCATTTATTCACCCACATTATACAAATGAATGAATATTAGTGAGTGAAAAAAAAACAAATGCACGAATGAATTAATTGATGCTAGTAATGTTTCTAATTTTTTCCCAAATTATAACATGGTCCAAATACTGACCCAAGTTTTGGCCAAACATTTACTAGGTTTAAGGAAAGAAAAAAATAGAAAAAATAAAAAAGAAACCAACAACATTAGTAAAGTCTAGATCTTAGGTAGATAAATCAAAATTGATTTGGGCAATACTAATAACCCCTTCTTACAATTCACGGACAAACCCTTCGTCCTGCTTACAAACAAAAATCCTCCCCTATCTTATTTTTCTACCACCAATCACGCCTCTCGCTGCCCATTGTGCTGCTGCCATTCACCGGCTTTCTGCATTGCTGCCAGTTGTTGAGGCAGCGACGAGCACCACCACCACCACCGCTTCCCTTCTCCTCCGTGCCTTCTTTTAATGGGTTAGGAAGGTAAACCCTAAACCCCCCTTCTACTAACTTTCATATTTCTATCCTTTAATTTAGTCAATAGATATACTTTTTAATCTGTTTAAGTGATTGCGAGTGGGGATGTGAAGTGGTTGTTTATGGAGGAATTGACAATTTGAACACAGTTGTGGATTTGCGCTCTTTTAATTTGATTATGCTAAAACTTAAGGATTTTGATTATGTTTGGAAACAAAAATTAAAGAATGGAAGATGGGGTGTGTAAGTGATATCCATGGAGGATAACCTATGCTTGAGGTAGAGTAAGGTTAAAGTGGGAGATATGAAGGAAATGAAATTGTTGGGTGGACTTTTGAAATAAATGTGGTTAATATAAAATTAGGGAACTAATTTAAGGGTTTGATATAGATTTAGGTAAGTATGCAAATTTGGATGGCAGTTATAATATGATCAAGGTGATTGTGAAGGAAGATTATTGTAGATTCATTTTAGCAATGAGGGAAATTGAGTTGGAATTAGTGTTGGTGAGTCATCGTAGTATCTTTAGGACTCAAAAGACGAATGAAATTGACTTATATTTAAGTGGGTTAAGGATGACACAACTCATGTGGTCCAAATCAATTAAATGATAATGAAGGTCTGTTTGAGGGATTATAGAAGTTACGACTTTTGGTTGGGACCCGAAGGTATGTACTTGATATGGAAATGAGGTTAGAACCACAAAAACAAACTCGAATAACCCAAACACCTATGTTGATGCAATCACCACAACAAATAGCAATATTACTTCCAATAATAATTATAATAGTATTGGAAATGAAATTTATAACGTTATTAAGGGTGACATCAATATTACCAAAGACAATAAAAATAGCGAGACTAATACAAAACAAAAGCGGCATATATAGAAAGGAAAACCCAAAATCGATTTTCATGCTTAAATAAACAACTGTGACTGCTTTGACAATTAAGAAAAATACCAAGGTGAATTGTGAACTATTTACAACTAATGAAAATTATCGGAAGCTTCACTAACCATCAAATATATATACTTGTAGTGGAAACAAGGTCATTTTTTGTCATTCCCACATCATAAATAAATATTTTATAAAAGGAGGAGAGATTTTAAGAACTCCAAGTACGTTTACTACCTGTATCTTTTGAAGATTCACATATTTTCATTCATATTAAAATCTCAAAATATACAGTTATTTGATTTCAGGCAATGTTTTATCATATAACAAAGTGGACCCACTTATCAGTTATTAGACCATGCGTCCCTCAATTCACTCGTGCAACCTCAGATCATACTTCTCGATCGGCCTGATAGGTGTACACCTGTTTAAGGATAGCATAGTTATGAGCTCATCAATTTGGGTTCCACTTCTAGATAATAACTAGCAAAGTAGTTTTGCTCATACTTTCTCTCTCCCACCTGTTTCTAACTAAAATGAATTGAGATATGGGCATCCAACTAAATTATTGTAAAATTTTAATTTACAGTAGGGGGATAAATGTATTAGGGTTTAGTCATTTTTCAAAATATTTTGTGTTTATAGTTTTAGGTAAGGAATTTGCAGACACACCACTCCTTAGGAAGGCCGATAGAAGCAGGAAGTAGAATAAAGGTTTTGTGTCGTTGCTATTCAATGCCGTTAGTCACTCATAGCAGACTTTAACGAAGCACAGAAACTTGACAGAGCGTGAAGGTCATATGGTTTGTAGTTTGAAGACACTCAATCTACTTACATTCTAGTTATGTTAAGGTAATTATAGTTCAAAGTTGTCTTGCCTGCTTTCACTTTAAAGAGACTTGCAAATATGATTGTGGTTCACTTAAGGCTGCGTAGTTGTTATATAGCCTTATCCGACTTAGGATAGTGGTAATGCCTCTAGTTGTCGAGACTTCCGCCGCAACCATGATATTAAATAATTAATCAAGTAATTAGGGATTGGGGGTGTTATAGTTGTGGTACCATAGTTAGGTTCAGGGCCACTGCAAGCTAAGGGTGTTCGTAAGTTGCGCTAGAGTAGTTAGATGAGATGTTGGCTTTGAGTCCATGCTTGTGAGTGCATAAGGAAGATGCTTTAGTAAACATTTCTCTGGCCTTAGGCCTTAGTTTTAAGGGAAACAATGTAGTTAGGTAATGCCTTGGGAACTCTATTATTAGCAAAGGAGAGCAAGGAAACATTTGATTGATTTTCTATAAACGTACGCATCCTAGAGGAGTTTACGAATCCATAGTGATATTTATGTGCAGTACGAGATTATTCATTTGTTGTGCGAGGATGATTTAACCTAGAGGTTCCATTAGGACACGTAGACAAGTTAATGTTCAGGTATGACAAGGTTTAAGACTCGATGCGAGGATGCCATTCGCACTTCTTACGTGATTAATGTGGTATCAAATTATATCCAACTTTCTAGAGGGAAGAAAGGCACAATGTTGTAAAATCTAAGGGGGGGACTGAAGAATAACTATTGTGATAGTGTACATGTCTGAGGGCCTATCACGCGATCATAGGTGATTTGCAATAATAATTTACTGTAGTGAATTATATGAGAAGAGTTCAATTATGATATGCTACTCAGTATTAAATGGGTTATATGTGGTGAGATAAGGTTGTCACACCAAGGAATTTTATCATTAATTGGTGTGAAATTATGCAAGGTACCATATGCTAGTGTATATAAGTTATTGTACCCTAAAGCATATTTTACGATTATATAGTCCATAAAGAGGTGGAAAATATTTGAATGTGGGTTGTGATTAACAGTTGTTGGCTATTGACTTACATTATACAAATAAAAATTCCTCAATCAAAGCAATAATGGGCGTTGAAAACTTTAAAAAGGTGTTGAGAAAAACTCCTTTAGAGGTTTGAGATTGTATAATGTGGTTCAGGCTTATCACGAGGTTAAAACAAACCCTAAGGGCTTATAGAAATTACTAAAGGTGAACCTTAGTGCCAAAATATTCATAAGAGCTTCTAAGGGCATGGTGTAAATGATTCCTTATTGGATTTTGGTGGATTAGGTGATGGGTAATGTTGGGTTGAGTCTTAATCATAAGATATGCAAAATAATTTAAGTGAAGAGAACTTTATTATGTAGTGCAAGAGGTGATTTGGTGAGCATATCCTTTAGGGTTAACAAGGATTTCATAAAAGGAAAAAAGGGACAAAGAAAAAGAGAGAAAGAAAAGAAGAGAAGAAGATTAAAGAAGAGAGAATCAAACGAGACGACACTTAAATGTGATATTCATCAAAGAAGCAAGAGTGACAGTTCACCACTTTACCACATTTATTTTGTGAAAAAATGATTATACATGTAGGTGGAATCATAAGAAAAGGCTCGACGATGTGCTGTACAAAATTCTTTACTTTCATATACACGAAACTCTAGGTGTCATAATTTACATTCTAACTAATTAGTAGGGAAGCTATTGTGACAAGATTCTGGCAATAAATAATCTATGGAGAGGTATAATATAAGAACAATGATACTATAGCTTGAACTTAAGCTACTTGATTGTGAGGCATCACAACTCCCACTACTAAAGAACTAGGAGTAGTGGCTCGAGTATATATCGTCTGGACTCTATAGGATTATAACTAGTGACTTTATAAGGTTGAGATGTCAATTTGAGAGAGTATTGCCAAGAGAGAATCCCAAGTACAACACTAGAAGATTATAGGATACTAAATTATGAGAAGTGCCTACATAAAGCTTAAAAACCCCGACGACTTATCAACCTTATGCAGTTGTAGTTGCATAAGACTCTGTATCGAAGTAAAAGAGTTTATAGTGACCTTCGGGGCAACCAATGTGAGACCTTCCTTTTCAGGTATCATTACATGATTATGCATCCTTTGTTGGGAGTCTCTGATCTCATTGAATACAGCCAGAGCTAGCCACACCAGCACTGCATATAATGCAATTTAATAAGCAACTTCGCTGAAACGTATTAATCCTTCCCCCTGCTATCTAAAATTGTTTGATCACCTTAGCTATACTTATATCGTTTCCATCATTGAATTGCCTCGTGACATTCATTTGATGTGGAATCCCTATCACCAAGGTCAGATATATTTCTCTTGCTTTCGCTAGTTTTCTCTACTCAGGTTACTTTTTTGCGATCATCTTTTTAATAATAACATAGCCTTTCTTGGTCATAACCAATATCAAATCTTGTTATTTCATTCTGCCATCATTTATGAGTCCATTGTATTTAAAGGGATGCTCCCCTTTCATACAAGTGAGTGCAAATCAAGCATGTCGATGGCCAAAGACTACTATCTATGATGTTTTAAACTCATTTCATACCCTTTACCTAGGCTTGATAACTATGACTTGGTGTGCGTGATTTGGACTTTTATGGTAACACCTTGAGTATATGCTCACGTTGCTCCTTGCGTCATTCATCACATCCCTATTTGTGCTTCTATAAGTTCTTCATTCGATCTTATAACTTTGTCTTTTACCTTGCCCTTTTGATTCTCAGAGATAGGTTGGGAACCATCATAGCTCCTCCCTCGTGTAATTATATAAACTTACATATGGATTCCTACATAACTGATGAAAGATACTTTTGTTAAAGTCCCGTTTTGGGTATTTACGCCCGGGTTTTCATAGATAGATAATTCCATAGACTGATTTAGGGTTATTAACTTGTATATACTATTCTCTACAGACAATGATATTCGATCTGGCCTTAAACATTTAGTTATCTTTTAAATTGTCCATTTTTATTCATTGTCTTGCCTTAAAATCATTGTATCTGCTTGATGACACTATTTTCTCTACTCGTCATTTTGTAATTTGCCATTTATCCTTTTCATTAAAATCTTACATCCGCAATATTCTCATCACTTTTAACCATTTACTTGTTTCTCTCTTAGTCATCTTCGTTTGTTTATTATTGGCATCATCGCCTTACTGTTGCATCTCTTTTTTATCTAGAGTATTTGTGTAATTGATCTTGACTGACATGCAAACCTTGCCTAAAGTTTTTTTATTGTATTAATGCTCTTCCTTCTAACATTTTTCATTGCTGTTTGATCTGCCTTATCTTTAAAATTTGCTCCTTTCCAATGTTGTTTAACTTCTATTTTCATTCCAATGCTTTGGAGTTTTGTAGCTCCTCAAGAGGACTCGTAGCTTCTTTTTAGCATTATCCTCCATGTCCCTAAAAGTTGTTGCCAAGCATTAAATACGTTCCTCATTGACTCTGAATGGTTAACCACAATCTGATACCTTTGATTTTCTTCATCTTCTTCTTCATTTAGCTCAAAGTGTATTTATACATATACCCTACTCCCCGTTTAATCGTAGTAAGAAAAAGGCCCATATAGCTTGATGTGAATTAAAATGTAATTTACCTTTCACTAGTTAATGTTGACTGCTATAATCCCACTATTTTTCTTGCTTTAAAATTTAACCGCTTATAAATGAATTCAATCCTTCTTGATTTAATCCTGTTGTTTTAATGGAACTAGCTGCATGCGAGCAAGGGCATGTTCATATGAATTCATTTCATAATAAATCCAAAACAATTTACGCTTCGCTTGTTCAAACCTATCTATTGCATTTATTATATTCATTGTGCTAAAAAGGTCACTTTGCTAAAACCCAGTTGCTACTAATTCAACTGCTAAATTGAAGTGTAACTAAACCACCCTTCTATTCTTGAATGGTTCGAACTCCTTCCTGGAAACCGCTTCATGGTCATTATGTATTGTCATATGTTGGAGACCATGATTATCCCATTCCTTATATTATTAGCACCATAATTATGATTTTGATATTCAACCACACGTTGGTGTAAGGATTATAAGAACAGTCCATCCCTCATTCGTTGTAGGGCTCCAGTAACCGTAATTCACTTCCTTGTGGGTGGTAGTCTAAGCAACTCGTTTGAGCAATGAGAAATTTTGTTGAAAGTAGTATTGATTGAGCGAAAATTTTGTCTTCATATCTTAGATACTGTAACCTTTTCTTATCCTATGAACACCAAGAAGGTAAAGAAGATTCAGAAACATATCAAGGCTGCTCCGAGACGATAAAAGAGCTATATTGATAAGATGAGAAGAACCCCTCGAATTTCAAATAGGAGATAAAGTACTCTTAAAAGCTTCACTAGTTAAAGGTCTAAGGAAGTTCGATGTTATGGGATAGTTGAGCCCTACATATACCGGGCCCTATAAAAATTTCTGAAATGTTGAACCCAGCGGCTTAGACATTGGACCTGTACCTGTAGAACTCAAGTATGGGTACAATATTTTCCATGTTTCGCAGCTCAAAACACATGTTTTACACCAAAATCATGTTAGAATGATAGAGCTCATGGAGAGGGTTGACAATTTGGTTGTGTGCATGAGAAACAAGTATCCATTCTTGTTGGATGTAAATCTAAGATTTCTTTCAAAATTGCAAGTTTCACGGGCGAAGCTTATTTTAGGGAGAGAAGGCTGTAATAGCTTAAACCTGACTAATGTTAATTACTCTAATTGATCTAAATCTAAAATTTAATTAAGTTAAGTGGCGCATTTCAATTCAGTATTCGAAATGTGTGTGCGGTTTCAAGTTGAGACGATAAAGGACCTCGAAATAAAATTTAGTCATGTCCATAATAAATTATGGGGAATTTACTCGTGAATACATAAATGAATAAATAAATAAACCAAAGTTAGCCATTTATGGAAATGGTAATTAAGGGGTGCATATACATCATTTATTCAGCCACATTATGCAAATGAAAATGTTATTGAGTGAAAGAAAAAAAACAAATGCAAAGAATGAATTAATTGATATTAGTAATGTTTCTAATGTTTCCCCAAATTATGGCATGGTCCAAATATTGACCCAAGTTTTGACCAAACATTTACTAGGTTTAAGGAAAGAAAAAAATAGAAAAAATAAAAACAATAACAACAACATTAGAAAAGTCTAAATCTTGGGCAGACAAATGAAAATTGATTTGGCTGATACTAACACCGCCCTTCTTGCAATGCACTAACAAACCCTCGTCATTGCTCAAAAACGGAACCCTCTCCCTTGCCCTATTTTTATGCGACCAATCGTGCCTCCCCCTATGACCGTGCTGCCGCCACGCGCTGGCTTTTTGTTTTGTCGCCGATTGTTGAGGCAACGAGCATCACCACCACCACTACGCACCTCTTCCCTACTGCTCCTTGCCAATAGGTGTTGGGAGGGTAAACCTTGAACCCCCTTCTACTAACTTTCATATTTCAATCCTTTAATTTAGTCAATAGATATACTTTTCAATCTATTTAAGTGATTGGGAGTGGGGGTGTGAAGTGGGTGTTTATGGAGGAATTGACAATTTGGGCATAAGTTGTGGATTTGTGCTCTTGCAATTTGATTATGTTAAAACTTGAGGATTTTGATTATGTTGGAATGAAAATTAAAGAATGGAAGATGGGTGTGTGAGTAATCTCCATGGAGTGATAACCTATGCTTGAGGAGGGCTAAGGTTGAAAGGAGGTAGGAGGGACAAGAAATTTTGGAGTGGATTTTTGAATAAATGTGGTTCATATGGAATTAGGAACTAATTTAAGGGTTTGAAATAAACTCAGGTATCTATGTAAATTTGGATGGTAGTTATGATATAATGAAGGTGATTGTGAAGGTTGATTATTGTAGTCTTATTTTAGTAATGCGGGAAAGTGAGTTTGAATTAGTGTAGGTGACACACCTAAGTGTTTGTAGGACTTAAAAGATAAATAAAATTGACTTATCTTGAAGTGGGTTGTGGGTTGAGGATGACACAACTCATGTGGTCCAAATCAATTAAATGATAATCAAGGCCTATTTGAGGGATTATAGAAGTGAAGCCTTTCGGTTGGGACCCGAAGGTACGTACTTGATAAACTGGAATAACTGAAACACTTATGTGGATGCAATCACCATAACAAATAACAATATTACTTCTAGCCATAATCATAATAATAGTAGAAATAAAATTTATAACGTTATTAAGGGCGAGATCAATATCACCAAAGAAAATAAAATAATGAGGCCAATACTAAAAAAAGGGGCACATAGAAAGGAAAACCCAAAATTGATTTGCATGCTTAAATAAATAACCACGAGTGCTTTGATAATTAAGAAACATACGAAGGAGAATTTTAAACTATTTATGAAGGTTGTAACTAATGAAAATTATGGGAAACTTCACTAACCATCATGTATACATACTTGGAATAGAAACGAGGTCATTTCCGTCATTGCCACATCATAAACAAATATTTTATAAACAGGGGAGAGATTTTAAGAACTCCAGGCATGTTTACTGCTTGTACCTTTTGAAGATTCAAATATTTTCATACATATTAAAATCTCAAAATATATGGTTTTTTAATGAATCATTTTCAAGCATTGTTTTTCCATATAATCAATTAAACCCACCAGCTATTAGTTATTAGGGCTTGCACTCGTCAATTCACCCATGCGGTCTCAGGTCAGGCTTCTCGGTCAACTTAGTAGGTGCATACCTATTGAATAATCACATTGTGTTTATGAGCTCATCAGTTTGGATTCTACTTTTAGATAATGACTAGCGAAGTAGTTCATCTCATACTTTCTCTCTTCCACCTATTTCTAACTAAAAAGAATTGAAATGCAGGCTCTCCACTGACTTATTCTAAAAGTTTAATTTACAGTATGGGGATAAATGTATTGGACTTCTGCTTGTTTTTCGAAATATTTTGTATTTTCTATTTTAGGTAAGGAATTTGTAGGCACACCACTTCTTAGCAAGGTAGATAGAAGCAGGAAGTAGAAGAAAGGTCTCATGTCATTACTATTCCATGCCATTACTCGCTCACAGTGGGTTTTAAGATGGCATAAGGACTTGACAGAGCGTGACGGTCATATGCGTTATAGTTTGAATGAGCATGCCTGTTATGGAGTATTAGATGACACTCGATCTTGTTATGTTGAGGTAACTATAGTTCAAAGTTGTCTTGCATGCTTTTACTTTAAAATGACTTGCAAATGTGATTGTGTTCAGTTAAGGTCGGCTAGTTGTTGTATAGCATTGCCCAATTTAGGATGATAGTAATGCCTCCAACTGTTAAGACTTCCACTGCAACCATGATATTAAATAATTAATTAAGTAATTAGGGATTGGGGGCGTTACATAAAGGCAACAAATTTAATCGATAGATCGCCAATAACTTTTAGGAATACTTACAAACCAAATGTACTTTCTAAGGCGAACCATAAACTGAAAGTGACAAAAAGGTTTGCCTTACACGGGTTTGAAAAGGCTCTCGAGTAATCCCTAGTGTGGAAACCATCCGACTCCATAGGCTCGAGCCGAGGATCCAGATTCGTGGGTGAATGTACGACGCTGTGATAGAGTGCATACGACACCGCTTGTTATCACTGATGACTTCTACTAATCAACACGGGGAATTAAAGCTACTTACATCCTCACTAAATTTAAAAATAATTCAATGCCAATCTAAGGAGTTCAAAGAAATAATTCAGGCCATTACAATAATGGGGATTAAACTAATTAAAGCTTACATCTTCACTAAATCTGAAAATCCAACAAACCAAGACAAACAAAGGATAGTGACTGAGGGGACGTTTAGGTTATGCCCTTAGGATGACCCACTTGATTCACCTAGGAACCCAATAGAATGACGTCTCATTAACGATTATCCAATTACTCTCTCTCAATCAGTATGTGATGTATTTCTCTTAAGATTTTTTGGTCTCTTCCTCTCTAATTTATGGTGCGTTTCTCAAATCATTCACATTTTGGACCATTGAACTATAGTGATCGAATTTTTTTGATCGACATTTTTGAAATTGAACTTTTGGGACCATTCAACCATTAATAAATACACTTTTAAGGGACAAGTCACTATTAAGCTTTACATATAGTGCCTTTGAGCTTTATATATAGTACCTAAAACTTTTCATATTTGCAAATTTTACCCCAATCTTTAAAAACATGCTCTCAAAAATTTTAATTTTATGCATGTAATATTATTCTCATTAGTATTACTTGAAGCCCTTTTAAAACTAGTATCAAAGCCACATGAGTAAAAATATTTAAGTTAATTAATCACAGTTAATGCTTGAATCATCGTCTACTTGGTAGGCTCTTAATTATTAACATATTATGCACATACAATAAGGAGTAGCAATGCAATTAAACTATGTCTTTGACATAATTTTAGAATTAAAAGTAGAATTAGTAAAAATTAGGACTGAAGTTAAGGAAATAAACAAACAATTGTCTGTAATCCATCTATCTTTAATCAACAAAATTAGACATAGCGGAAGATCTAATTTAGGTATAAGTATTCCATTTCACCACAAACATCCTTTTCAAAACCTAAAAATCAAAAATCCATTTCCTTTGCAAGATGTAAAAATCACAAAAGAAGCCTGAGAAAAATCAATAGAAAAATCATCAAAAAAAGCACAAAAGGGAAGAAGAGGAGGAAATATAAGTAGTGCAATTTAGATGAGTTACAAAGTATGTTTGATAAAGAGTACAACCCAGAAGAAATAAACACAACCATGGATGCAATGTTAGATGAACAAGAAGTACTATTTGATGATGATGAAGAGACTAATAATGTCTAGTCAGAGGAAGAAATATATCAATTGACGAACTTGATTAAACTAGAAGGTCTGGTGTCACTCCTTTAGAATAAATTAAGAGAAAATTGAATAAAAAATATGGAAAATTGGTAGCTGAAAGCAAAATCAATGAGATTGGCATAGGACTCAATGAAGTCGAATCCATTCTTGTTAACAATGTTATTTCAAAACTTGAAGAGTTTGGTGAATCTTCCAGAAGAAATACCCATTTTATGAGACCTAAGTACGTTCCAGCAGGACGTGCAACTAAATTTTCCTTTGGAGTCATCCCAAGAAAAGCCATATCCTTGAAAGAAATTAACCTTACCCAATTAGCCAAACAGGTTACATATTAAACATTGATGAGCTTGTGATAGAGAAGAAATACTTAAGCATTGGATTAGAGGTATGAATAGTATCCCAGACCTGAATACTACATGGGCTGCCAAAAATTTTATAAACTATTTCGAACATAGTCTTTCTAGCCCTATACCTGACTGGTATGACTTATTAGATAAGGAAAGTAAAAATGTATTAAGAATTATGGAAGCACCAGTTGCAGTGTTAAAAAAAATTATGTAAGAAATTAAAACTGAATTTATTAGAGTTAAACTTGATTCTGAAGAAAAAGTCAAAAATGGCAAAGAATGATTAATAACAGAGAGTTATAGGATATGAGATATCTAAAAAATTATATTGCATAATTTAGTCAATATTATTATAAAATTGGGCATAATGAAATCAATCTTGGTATGCTTCATGAGAAATTGCCATATCCGATCAATTACATAATTGATGAAAATGTATTGCATGGCTTGAAAAAGTAGATGTTATAGATATCGCTGATACAAGAATCTCTTATCTAAGAAAATGAGTTAATGATCACTAATCAATATCTTGATCTTCAAAATCAAAAGAAAATGCAGAAACAATTTCTAACTTATTGGGATAATAATCCTCATCAATGGGGAAATGAACCTAAAAAGAGAAGAAAAAGAAATTTTTATAAGAAAAAAGCTTTACTAGACAAAGGTGAGAGAAATATAAAAGAAAGTATTATAACAAACTAGACCCCAAGAGAATGAGATTTTTCGTAAAGGCTCCTTACTGTCCTATAAGGAAAAACAATGGTAAGTGTTGAACATGTGGAGAAGTAGAGCATCATGAAAATGAATGTAAAAATAGGAAGAACAAGCAGCATATTGAAACATTGGTTAGTTTAGACGGTTTTGAGCTTAATGAGAAATAAGCATTAGGTCTAGCACTAAAAAACAACAAAAGAACTGTTAAGATAGTAGTGGAAGATGAATATGAAGAAAGTCATTTTGAAGAAACTAGTCATATAATAGAAAGTACCTCAATTAGTCTTGGCAATCTACAAGGAGAAGAATTTATTATAGATAATAAGAATAGAGAGGTCAAGGGAGATTAGGTCCTTTCTATAATTCAGAATACAAGATCTAAAAAAATTCATCTTTCAATTAAAAAGTATGTATGCGAAATAATGGAAGGAGATATAGAGATAAAAGACTATGAGTATAATGTGAGAGAAGTTAATCTCATTAATTGGAAAAACATCCTTTAGCATAACAAGTATAGAAGATGCAGGTATATCCGTGTTGGAAGCGCCTAAGTCTAAATCACACTATTACAGTACTATAGCAAATATATTGATCTATATGCTTTGCTCTGTGATATAAGTCATAGTAAATTTAGTAATAAAATCATCACAAGGATCTAGACCGATTTGTGCAATGGTTCATTAGGATTTAATTGCCGACCTGGATATTATGTCAGTCTAAAAAATAAATTTGCCAAAAACTTCATGTCCCTTAAGATAAAAATAGTTGGGATGGAAATGAAGAGAAGAGATTACCCACTAAAAATATTTTGAAAAATAATCTACAAATTAGATAATACCATAGATCCAAAGGCTAGGGTAGCAATAATAGATGTAGAAAAATTTGAAAGTCCTGCTCTTATGCAAAAAATTCAAAGGATCAAAATCCAATTTGTAAGAGATAAAAATTGATAGGTCTTCGATATCTAACTTTTCCATTCCTACAAAAATCAATGAGAAGAATGCAACAAAAATTGATGAGAAGAGAAAAATTACCATTAAACCCTAATTACTAAGAAGCATAAGTGTAAGATCAGAATGGGCATAAGGATCTTCAACAGCTAAATAAGAGTTTAAATGAGAGGATACAATTAGTATACCAAGTGAAATGAGTAGAATAAGTTTTGAACCCATAAGACATAGTGCAGATCGAAGTATGACTTTAAATAGAAAAGTCACTGGGTAGAAAATAAGGACTGTTAGTGAGCCAATCTATGAGAATGGATTAGTAAAAAATATAACTACAGAGGTATGTTATGAAGCTACTAATACTAAACATAATAGCATTTATGTCCCAATAAATGCATATTTAGAGGGATATAATGGTATGAATTATGTGCTTACATCGATAATGATTTTCTATCTATTTTTGAAAAATATCTCTATTTCAAGAATTCATATGGAAAAAAGCAAAAATCCTTTACAAATAAGAATAGCTGATAATAGCATAATGAGTCACAAGTCATAGAAGGATTATCCATAGAAATTAGAGGAGTTCAATGCATTATACAAGTTCTATATGCTACTGATGAACCCTCCCGTGACATGATTATTGCAAATAATTTTCAAAGGCTATATTCTTCATACACACATACCATAAGCCTAATCATATTCGTAATAAATAGTCACTCCACTCCTTGATAAGTTAAATAGAGCATACACTCATTAAAAGATTAAGTTTACATACAGCTAGCGTGGCGAGAGGGTAATCCCCTCATAATGTGAAGCAGCACTAAGAATTTCACTACTAGAGTTATGTATTGAAGAGCAGATTGTTGAACAACAAAAACAATTATGCAAAAAACTCTAATATGATAATGCTCTTAAATTTTGAAACAAAGATAAGACATTTGGAAAGATGACTTTGTTAAATACCAATACTATTATCCGAATTAAACAAATGGTGTATACACATCATGATATCTAAGAACTTGATAAGCAAATCAAAGAATGTTTGGATAAAGGATTAATTAGAAACAGTAGAAATCCTCATACTAGTTCTGCTTTTATGGTGAGAAATCATGGTGAAGAAAAAAGAGGAAAAACTTGTACAGTAATCAATTACAAAAGGGTTAATGATAATATTGTCTTTGATGGTTATTATGTTCCTCACAACATAGTTCTTTTCAATATGATTCAAGGAGCCTCTTGGTGTCGAAAATAAACTTTAAGCTTACTAGCAGATAAAATGGACGCAGAAAGCATCCTTTGAGTGCTTTTAGTGCCACCTCAAGGGTATTATGAGTGGATAGTAATGTCATTTGATCTTAAAAATGCACCTCAAATATTCTAAAGAAGAATGGATAATATCTTCAAAGATCTTAATTATTGTTGTCTAGTTTACATTAATGATATTCTTATCTTTTCCAAGATTATAGAATAACATAAAGATGATGTTCTAGTTCTTACCTAAAGATGTATAATTGTAGTATTATTCTTGGTAAAAACAAGTGCATTTATGCTGAATAAGAAAGCAAAGTTTTAGGTCTACAATAAAAGTTGGGCAAATCATCCTACAAAAGCATATTTTAGAAAAAAATTTTTCTTAAGAATATTGAAGATAGGAAGTAATTGGAAAGGTCTCTTAGATGTCTTACCCATGGTTTAAATTTCATTAAAGACTTAGCTAAATTGGTAAAACCATTATAATAAAAACTCAAGAAAGAAGTAAGTTGGACATTGGCTCCTAATGATCCAAAGATTATTCAAAACTTCATAAAGAAGTGTAAAAATCTTCCTATTCTTAAGTTGCCTAATGAAGGAGATGATTCAATTCTTGAGACATATGCCAACAATGAGAACTAGAATGTAGTACTCAAGATCAAAGAAGGAGAAAACCCTTCAAATATTATAGTGGAAGTTTTAATAAAGCAGAATGCAACTATCTCATAATGGAAAAAAGAAATCCTTGCAGTTAGAAGGGGAATTAAAACTTTCTTAATCTTTTTAGCCATAAAACCTTTTCTTATTTGTACCGATTGCAAAGGAATACTTGTTTTGCTAAAAAAAGAATTTATCAAATATGCAAACATAAGGGTGACTCCTCTGTTGGCAATTATGACTTAACATTTTTCTTTTCCTATTAAACATATATAAGGATCAACGAACTCTTTGATAGATAGTTTAATTCGTGAATTCCATAAAGGTGATATTTAGAGCAAAAATCCTTTCAGAAAAGGAGAACAAAAGGAGAAAATCCAAAATGAAATGTCATTACTGCTAGAATGAGTTTCTCCTTCTAGTATGGGTTTCTCCTTCTAGTAGAATCCTTGTGAATGTTGTGAAATTTCATACAAAAAGTAGATCACGCTTTAGTTTGCTATCTTCTCCCTATCTAATAGCACAAAGATTCATCCTTTTAGAGTTACAAATGAATTACTTAAGGTGTCCTTATGATGTCTAAGAGAAAATTAGTTCCTATGTTTAAGAAAAATGATTCAACGACTGGTATGTAAAGCATGAATTGACTATTGTCATAGATATTCCTATAATATTTGGAAGTCATTTAGTACTGTGATTTTCTTCCTTGATAGATCTGGAGTTGGTGTGTTAGATTCCCAACAAATTCAATATCTTTAGAAGACCCCATCGTGAAATCTTTAGAATATGGAAAGGTAGCTTATCTCATGCAAATCCTAGATTTGAAGTACCCACTCTTCTCAAGATTAACTAAGTTTTAAAAGTCTATGCTTAAAAGGATCCATTGGGTTCTCACATCTCCTGATGGTCCAACAAAAGTTTCATATAATGAAAGTTTATATGCTGAGGTGCATTATATAGTAATTGAGTATGAAAATGGAACGGCCAAATCAGCCCATTATCTTGTTCAATTTACTAATCAAGAATATCCTAATTCTCAAAAATAAGAATTACTTTCGGAACAACAAGAAGTAGTTAGTGATCGTACTTCAGCTACAGCTATTGGATTTTACAATATTTATCATTAAATGTGGGTATTGATTGAATAAGGAGGAATACCAATGCATTATGGGAAAACTACTTTCTTTTATCCTATTGAGTTCAATGCATGTATGAAAGTAGAATAAGCTACTTCAGAAGATGTCTTTGATTATCTCTTTTATGTTAGAGTTGGAAAATTACTATTAGAAAAAAGGAAAGGGATATCTACATGAATTATTTGAAAAATGGGATCTAGGGCTTCTTGAACTTGATAAAGATTTTGATGATTATCTGGATAATGATGGATTGGAGGACATTATTAGAGATGAAGGCATACAGAATCTTAATATGGATGATTAGTCTTGTCGGCATTAAGTGTTCTAAAAAATTATTGCACCATTATGTGTTATCTTGTCAAGTGTCAAGTAAGTAATGTAATGCAGTCTACCATAGCTATGTGATAGCATCTTACAACACTATGTGTACTGTAGCCATAAGGGCATCCTACATATACCATCTTCTCCATAAAAGGAGAGGTTGAGTGTTAAGAAGGGATATGATCATTTGAGCATAGTTGAGCAAAATTGAAGTTAAGATTCTACATTTCTCTATAAGCAAGCATTTTTGATGATCTTAGCTATTTAAGTCCTTCTGCAATCTTTCAATTGTAATATTTCCACTTTTAAGCTTTCAATAAAAGAAGTTTTCCCATAGGGGACGTTATTCAATTGAATCTTATGTCTTAAATATTATAATTTTTTGAAGTCTCACTATCCTTAAAAATATAAAAACTTAATTAGTGTTATGATCTAAGGTAGGAAACGAAATGGATCTAAGTTGTGCACCTGTGCTTGATCTAGGGAAGGGACAGTTAAGATTGGCAATCTCTGTAAATTGGAAACTAGAGGAACGGCAGGGTTCAAAGCTAACTATATTCAGGTAACGATCAAATCTCTCTCAATAAGTTTATTATTTTTGCTAAGTATGATGGGTCTATACCATATAAAATACAATATTTATGATGTAAGTAGTACATTGTGATAATTAGTACCAGAAAAGTCATTATAAGAAGTTAAAATATTTAGAACGATCATATATCCTTAGAAAGCCCAAATGAGAACACAATTATTAACAGTACCCATTTTTGAGTCAAATTTGTAATTTCTGAAAATTTCAAGCCAAAATAATAGAAGGACTAGAAAGTCCTTTTTCTCAAACCTTAAGGGACCAAAAATTTGATTCTCAAGTTTTTTGGACCAAAAAATTCAGGCACCATAGTGGGGGTTGCCAAAAGTTAATAATTCGTGTTTCCCTCAAATTTCTAATTTTTTCAATCTCTCTAAGCCTAAGGGGGTAACGCTCCTTGTATGGTGCTTGAAGGGATAATAAAAATTGGTCTAGAGAAAAAAAAACTTGATCTCACTATTAGTAAGCTTAATCTAAATGGACGCCTAAATCTAGATAGATATCTATTTGCTGATACACATTTTGGACTGGAAAAAATGAAATTGAGAACCCAGTCGAGTTCCTAGCCAGATGACCCGACCTCTTTAGGTCTAGTGGGCCACGATGTTCTCTCCCTTTTTTTCTTTTTCTTGTTGCCTCATTTTTTTAATTTTAGACTCGAGTTAAGGGCTAATTTATTGGGCCTTCAAATACACATGTGAGTACATAATTTCATCCTTGCGTGTTTTATAGAATTCAAGATGTCATTTTTTAGGCATCTATAGTTAGCCCTACTTTGATTGAGCCTATGCAAGGTTAAACTTAAAGTAGTTAGGTATCATGCTTGCCTATTTATAGCTCTGCTTCTGATTTGACCTTTTGCTGGTCTAACAAATCTGCCTTGATTTCAATTTAGCCTGTCTAGCGGACCTTTCACTGATTTAGAAGATCTTTATCGATATCAAACTTTCACAGGTCTTGCAGACGTTTTATCAATCTAGCAGATCTTAATTTTGAGCTTTTGCTAGTCTAATAGACCTTTTCCTAGTCTAGTAGACCTTTCACCAGTCTAACAGGTTTAGGTGTCGACCTTTCATCGGCCTAGCAGGTTTTAATGTCAACGTAGGGAACCTTTTGCCAGTGTAGTGGACCATTCGTTGGTCTAGTGAACCTATCACCGGTCTAACAAATCTTGATTTTGATGGAGTGAGAGCCAGACCTATAGCCAAATCCCTATGAATTTGGTGGTGTTTAAGCTTGAAAATCTATAGCCAGATGCATATGGATTTGGTGGCATGAGAGCCTAAAGATCCATAGCTACATCCATGTGAACTTAGTGGCATTCAAGCTTGAAAACCTGTAGTGGATCCCTATGAATTTGGCAGTGCGAAAGCTTAAAAACCTATAACCATATCCTTGTGACCCTGTTGGCATGAGACCTTGAAGACTTATAGCCAGATCTTGATTAACTTGGTGGTGTGAGAGCTTGAAGACCTATAGCTAGGCCCTTATGAACTCCATCTCATGAAAGCCTAAAGATCTCTAGCCAAATCCTTGACTTGTGATTGGTGAGATGTTGAGTTATCAAATCTTTGGGTTTGACTTTTTGATGCTTGGGTGTTTATGTCATGTGGTTCTATTGGGGGCTTGCTAAATGTTGAAATGTCCTATAGATTAACATGTCCTTAGTTTAAGAGGATGAGGTGCCCTTTACGGGCAGTCACCCGATGATATGAAGTTGAGTTGACGTCCTTACTATGAGGATATCGGTGAGTTGCCCGTTTAATATAACGATGATGGTGCTTATATGAAGATGACTCTAAGGACGGAGCCCCCACTTTGACCGAGCCTTATTGAGATGAGGATCAAAGTATTTATGTCTTTTATGATAGTTGCTGATGCAATCTTAAGAATATTTAATGTAGATTCATGGCTAATCAGGGTTACGTGCCCTCTTGTAGGGTCACTATCATGCCTTATTGTACACTCCTTCAAATTCCTGAGTGATCATGGTGAAGGGCAAGCTGATAAATAGGCTAAAGACCCACGCATAGATGCAAGTGCACTTACTAACCTAAGTGAGGCTACGCATGCATGATGATTATGTAAATGCAATTATGTTATCTACGTAGATGTGTGATGACCTAACCTCGTAATCATATAGTTAAAGGTCTTATATGAAGTCCATTACATAAGGCTCAATTATATTATAAAAGACTGATGGGTTTAACACAATGCTATTTTGTAGGTTAGGTTGCAAAATATTGTAGGGTGAGGGACAAAACGTTGAGTGACTAATGAGTTAGGTGGGTTCATAAGGTATAAGTTACCTAGAATATGTAATCTTTCTTTCTAAAGGAGGAGCAACCTTCAATTTTCATTAAAGTGCTTTTGTTCTGAAGAAGCCCCTAATATCTGTTTATTATTATAGAAGTCCTAAATGTGCAGGGATATGGCAGACAAAAATGCTTTTGTTAGTACTACCTAGAGTAGCCCATGGTTTAGTATAAAGAATATGGTTAGCTCTTCACTTGGAAATGTTTATCATGACAGAAGCATTAATTGCTTAGGAAGATGTAGGGGAGCCCCTTGCCTTGCATAATGGGTGAGTGCCTACTTAAAAAGGTTAAGAATATTGAGCGAGTGTTTGCTCTTGAATTTGTAGTCTTGAGATAAAAAGTCCTGAATTTTGGAATGGGGATGAGATTAGAGACTATGATAATTGAAAATAAGTGGTAACGCCAGTGAACAATTTTTCTATGTCTGATTTGATAGAAGTAGGCAATAGAACGCTTCTTGTCCTAAAACCACGGCTTCATTTTCTCTCCTTTTGCCTGGTCTATCTTTCTAAGTTTTCGGAACAACTGCTCCTTTTTTTTTTGGGAGACCAAAGGACTTAATTGAAATGTTTCATCATGGAAAATAATCTTCGTGGCCAGACCTTAAAAAGGTTACCTATGTATGCATTGTTGAATCAGACCAGTTATAGTTGAAGAGTAAAAATATGCATCTTAAAGAAGGTATGCCTATATGAGGACATGTTAAGGTATGCTTCAGGGTTGGGGTGCCAAAGGACTTGAATATACATGGTTTTTCCATGTCTGATTTGATAGCAGTAGGCAATGGAATGCCTCTTATCCTAAAACCAAGGTTTTATTTTCTCTCCTTTTGCCTAGTCTATCTTTTCAGGTTTTTGGAACAACCACTCTTTTATTTTTTTTGGGGGTAGACCAAAGGACTTAATTGAAATGTTCGTGATGGAAAATAATCTTTGTGGCCAGACCTTAAAGAGGTTACCCCAATTAGTCTAAAGACTCATCATCGGAGGATTTACATGCTCTTTGTTTAGTTTTTAAAAAAAAAATTTTTTTTTCTCTTTTTTCTATTTTTGTTGTTTTTACTAAGCCTAAAATTCTACTAAAAACAAATGTCAAAACAAAACTAAAATGAAGAATGAAACCTAGAAAACTAGTTGAGCAACTAAAAATGCAAATTAAACCTAAATGCATAACCTAAAAAACGCAAACTTTCACACATCCACAACACACATATATACAACCACAAACACATACAACAGCTCTCCCATGCATGGACAATGTATTGTCCTCAATACGAGCATATAAAAGACATAAAACTCTAAAAGGGAGGGGGAGCGAGTGGAGGAGAAGGAGGAAGGTGGGGTTGAAAAATGTGTTAGTCCCACTAAGTCTCTAAGTAGACCCTAAAGTCTTGGAAATATTTGTTCTGGAAGGCAATCATCATGGTGCTCCTGAATAAAGCACCGGAGTGAGGCATGCTCACTTTCTAAATAAGCTCGTAGAGAAGCTTGCTTCTCTTGAATTGACCGAAGGATAGCATGCAAGTTAAGATAATCATGAGAGGAGGGTGATTGGGATGAACTAGAAGCCCTAGGGGGAGCAAATGGAGGAGGTGGCGCAGGACGTGCCAACTCTTTATCACAGGATAAAAAGTAGAGATCAGCCCAGTCCAGAAGATAGGTGCGATCAACATTAGGAAAGGCATAAGCCGGTTCCCAGGATAAATCCAACAGCTATACCCACCATCAACCTTATAAAATTTCATCTGTCTAAAAGTGGCAAAGTTCAACACTCCAAACTAGCGACTCTATCATCAGGGTTTGGTTCAACTCCAATCAACCTAGCAATGGAGGTAATGAGGCCCTAATGACTATCATATGTGTGGAACTAGTGGCTGCATTATGCAACTGATTGACCAAGAATGACATAAAAAATATAATTTAGACAGGTGAGACACATTTAAAGCATCCTCCCTAGCAAACAAACCACAAGCTAACAAGCATTAAGCCACATAAATATAGGGCTTCAAATAACTGTACCTTTAAAATTACTAGTGTCATACCAATAACGCCCGAAAATTTCATACCAAAAAGCATTCGGATTGAATTCCTTATAGACATGTGGTATGGGAGGTCCATACTTTGTGGAAAACCAAATATACTATTAAAGGCACTCAAATTAAGCTCGTACAACTCCCTATTACGATAAGATAAAATGCAGCCCTCCAGACATCGAGGACCACTCGTAACCTCAACATGCAATGTGACTAAGAATTCAAGGTTAAGGTCCCGATAAGTGTGATCCTTATTTCCTAAAAATAGTCCCATTCCGCCCCTAACAAACAACCAATGAATATCATGCAAAAATCCCAAAAGATTGAACATATCCTCATCACAATATCGAGTAGCTACTACTACTCAAAGCATTATATCTTGTAATGTACTCAGGATTAGTTAAACCAAGGGGGTGTGGAATGTTACCTCGGTTCTCAAGGTGGTGGATGTTCAAGAGCTTCATAAAACCCTGACTTTTCTAATCCCTTCTTATTTTCTAATGTTAATCTGCGTGGCAGCGAAAAAACCTAAGTGGAGTGTTATCGCCATACTTCCTTCTTCGACATACCAGGCTGAGGATCAACCTAAACTTTAATGCAAATATATTCTCAAATCATAATATCAGTTTGAGTCTTGACAACAATATAACAAAGTCCAAACTAAAACACAATCGTTACAACAAGTCTAAACAGAAACTGATCAATTTGACTAAATTATAAATAACGGGCCTTACTCTAATTCGGGTTCCCATCTCCATGTTCATACACTTCACTTGAAAACAAAACATTTGGAAACATGAGATAAACTCAATAACAACCACCCTAATAGTCAAAACATGAACACAAATTCATTTCAATCCATTATAGGGTGGGGAACAACACAAGCAGTTCAAAGTCATATGCATTCTCAATAGGAACATATAATAATCCAAGTCTCACTTTTTCAATTTCAGGTTCACAAGGGGGAGCGACCCCACTGGGTTTCATGGCCTGCCCTTGGGTTTAACACAGCCGCTTAACCATATCCTAGCCTACCATCAAGTTTGACGGTTACCGCTTAATCATGCCCTAGGCTACTGTCAATTAGGATAGTTATTACTAACCTGGCCCACGTCCACCTACAAGGTGGCACATGGTCGCTTACATGCAAGCACTTTTACTCGGGGAAGGCAAATAGCCTTTAACAACACAGCAGTGTGACTCCTCAGTCTCACCCATTCATTCTGTTACCTATACGTTCACAATTAACATTAATCTTTAACCAGCATATAGCCAAACCCAACTCATTCTGATCTAAAAACATTTCTCATTATTTTGGCTATGAAATCAGTCTAATAAACTCATATAATCGTTGGTTGAATAAGCATTTCAATATAAATCATAGCAAAATCTCATCACACATTCACCTGAGAAAATCCCCCGAACAACAACACAAAACACATTCAAAACACCTTTCAAGCATACTATCAGGTCACGTTTTTCAAGAGATAATTGAGGGAAGGTTAATGCATGATTGTTACCTGCTAGAATATGCCACCTAAGCTTGAGCTCGGAATGCTAGTTTGACCTAAACATAATTACCCACAACAATGGTCCGTTAGTGCCAACTCTCAGCCCGACTCTCTATAGGCCCACTATACCAAATAAGTTTTCTTAAACTTCCTCTTACACCCAGCAGCCAAATCCAACCATCCAATAAATTTTTAGGAAGTTATAAATATTTAAACCTCCACACATACCACTACTGCTCACTGCCCAGCTTATTTCCAGATCTTCCCCCTAAATTTCTAGGGCTATAACTTCCACTCCCAATGTCGAAATTTTTAGATTAAGCCCATTCTGGAAAGGCCAAACCGTGAACTATAATATAACCTTGATAGAAACCAAGCCTAACTATTTAGAATATCAATAATTCCTAAACTGTCCTAGGTATAGATAGTTTTGCACAGTCTCGGTGTTTTGGCCATAACTTCCGGTTTTTAATCCCAAATCATGAAATTCAAAATTTTCCAATCACACGACACGTATATCTGCCTTCCAAAATTTTTTAATAATTTTTAGAGGGCCTAACAATTATCAATAAATTCGTAAATCATCCCCAGTTTTGGGCGTACAGAACGGTGTTTGCACTATAATCCTTAGGCTTGTTTTAAGCCAATTTCAAATTGAATCCCTTCCCCAACATGCATAAAACACCTTCACCCAAAATTCCACTATTCCTAGTCGTTAAACAACTCAGACCATAGAGAAAGGGTGAGTCTTTACCTCGAAACAATTCGTAAACGAAGGAGAGAACTTTAGATTGTGTTGTTTCACCAACTAGGTGCTCCACTCTGGGATAGCGAGTAAAAGAAATCAGATTCAAGGGTCAAAATATGGAGTTTTTATTAAGAACTTCAATTACCATTAACATACATGCTAGGATTACAAGAAGTTTCACACTTACCAAACCAAAGTGAGGGAGTGGAAGAGAGAGAGGAGGGCGGCGGTGCGGCGGCTAGGCCGAGGGGGGGACAGAGAGAGAGTAAGAGAGAGGGCAGTAAGAGAGAGAGGCCGAGTGAGAGAGAGGGAGAAGCATGGGGGAGAGTGAGGGGAGGAAGAGAGAGGGAAAATTTAAAACATTAGGGTTTTCCCTTCCCCTACTTGCCTTCTCTTACAAGACTCTATTCCCCTTTTTTTGACACTACTCCGACTTGGACCATTCTACCACCCCTCAGCTATTCCGCTAAAATAACAAAAAAACAAAACACTATGAGCTCAAGCTTACTAAGTCGATCAATATCGCAATAATTATAATTAACAGAATAAAAATAAATAGATATAAAATCTTCGGGGTTTCACATTCTACCCCCCTTAAAGGAAGTTTCGTCCTAAAAACTTTGTACACACATGCTCATTCAAATAGGTAAGGGTATTTTGATTGCCTCTCTTACTCTGGTTCTCATGCGGCTTCTTTCATCTCATGATTTGCCCGCAGAACTTTTACTAAGGGCACTGTCTTCCTACGAAGCTATTTTTCTCTTTAGTCTGGAATGCGAACCGGTTGTTCCTCGTAGGACAAATCTTCCCTCAATTGTACAGGATCCGGCGTGATAACATGGGATGGGTTAGGGACATACTTATGCAACTGTGATACATAAAAGACGTTGTGTACTCTGGGTAGCTCAGGTGGTAGTTCCAAATGACAGGCTACCTCCCAGACTCATTGAATGATAAGGTACGGCCTGATATATCTGGGGCTAACCCTGCCCGTCATGCCAAATCTTGTGATGGCCTTGGCTGGAGATACACGAAGGAAAACTTGGTTCCTCAATTCAAACTCCAAAGGTCTACGCCTTCTGTCCGCATAACTCTTATGTGGACTCTTAGCCGCTTTCATCCGTTCTTGGATTATTTTGAACTTTTGGGCTGCTGCCTAGATTAGTTCTAGTCCAATGGTCAGTGCATCGTCAATCTTCTGCCAGCACAAAAGAGTCCTGTACTGTCGGCTATATAGCGCTTCGTACGGGGACATCCTAATGCTAGCATGGTAGCTGTTGTTGTAAGAAAACTCGATCAATGCTAACTGCTCATCCCAAGTTTACTTAAAGTCCAAAATGCTTGCTCGCAGCATCTCTTCCAAGGTTTGAATCGTTCTCTCAGTCTGCCCATTCGTGGTTAGGTGAACGGCTGTACCAAAGCATAACAGTGTCCTGAATGCTTCTTGCAGCTTCTGCTAGAATCTCGATTGGAATCTTGTGTCCCGGTCTGACATCACAGAGCTCGGTACACCATGTAATCGAACTATCTCCTCCAAATAGGCTTGGGCCAGCTGATCCAATGTCCATGTGTTTCTCATGGCTATGAAGTGAGCCGTCTTCGTGAGTCGATCCACGACAACCCATATCGCGTTGTTCTTCGTCTGAGTGGGTGGTAATCCTACCACAAAGTCCACAGAGACTGAATCCCATTTCTACTTAGGCATTTCCAAGGGTTATAAGAGTCCTGCGGGACTCTAGTGTTCCTCTTTTCCTCACTGTCACTTAAGATATTTCGCTACATAGTCCGTCACTTTTTGTTTCATATTGCTCCACCAGAAAGTTCGTTTCAGGTCCTTATATAGCTTGTTCCCACCAGGGTGGACAGAATGTGGGGTGTTGTGTTCCTCATCTAAGATTTTCCTTTTGAGTTCCTCTATAGCGGGAATGTATACCCAATTCTAGAATCTTAGCATCCCATCCTCATGAATTACGAACCCAGATGCCTTTCCTGCTGACACGTTTATATTGATCATATCCAACTACGGATCCATGCTCTGGGCAGCTCTAATTTTTTCAATAAGGATAGGCTATACCTCCATTATCTATAGTATAGGTTTAGTTTCCCTTGTCACCACGTTGAGCTCCAGCTTCTTAAAATCCTCGCACAAATCCCTAGGTAGCACCAACAAGCTAATGGGGGTGGTATGGCCTATGACTCAATGCATCCCCTACGACATTTGCCTTTCTAGGGTGATATTGGAAGTTTATATCGTAGTCCTCAAGAAATTTCATAAAGATCTCACACTGCACGCCATACAAGTAGTGTCTCATAATTTTCAATGCGAACACTACAACTGCTAGCTCTAAGTCATGAGTCGGATAGTTTCGCTTATGAGTCTGTAGTTATTGCGAGGCATAAACTATGACATGATCATCCTGCATCAGTATGCACCCCAATCCATTTTTAGACGCATCACTATACACCACAAAGTCCTGGTCACTGGTGGGTAAGGCCAATATAGGCACACTCATCAGCCTCTTCTTAAGTTCCTGGAAGGCTGCCTCACAATGATCTGTCCACTCATACTTGGTAACCTTCCTTATCAAGTTGGTGAGAAGAGTGGCGATCTTCAAGAAGTTCTGAACGAACCTATGATAGTACCCTACCAAGCCCAAGAAACGTCTCACCTCCGTTGGATTCTTAGGTCTTGGCCACTTCGTTATGGCCTCTATCTTCTGGGGATCCATAGATACTCCCTCACTAGACACTGTATGCCCTAAAAATGTCACCTGACCCAACCAAAACACGCACTTTTTCAACTTGGCATACAACTCATTCTTCTTTAGCACTTTTATAACGATCCCCAAATGGTGGATATGTTCTTCAAGGGTCCTTGAATAAATCAGTATGTCATCTATAAACACTACTATCAATTGATCTAGGTAAGATTTGAAGACCGTATTCATGAGATCTATAAATGCCATTAGGGTGTTTGTAAGCCCAAAAGGCATCACAACAAACTTGTAATGCCCATATTAGGTGCGAAAAGCAGTCTTGGGTATGTCCTCTTCGTTGATTTGGAGATGGTGGTACCCTAAACGAAGGTCTACCTTAGACAAGGTCCCCGCACCTCTATGTTGGTCAAAGAGATCGTCTATTCTAGGCCAAGGGTAATGGTTCTTGATCGTTATCTTCTTTAACTTCCTATAATCTATGCACAATCTCAGGGTTCCATCCTTCTTTTTCACAAACAATGTCAGGGCTCCCCATGGAGACGTACTAGACCAGATATAACCTTTTTTCAACAGCTCATCAAGTTGAGTCTTAACTCCTTAAGTTTTGTCGGTGCCATTCGATAAGGCGCTTTAGAGATTAGGGTTGCTTCTGGTACTAGATCAATGCAAAATTCTACTTCCCTAAGGGGTGGCATGCTATGGACCTCCTCTATGAAAAAATCTGGGAGTTCTCGTACTACTGGAATGTCATGGAAGGATGGCTCAATGGCCTTGGTTTCCACTACATTGAAAACCCTTCGCATCCTCGTCCTAACAGTTTGTGGGCTTTCATCGTGGTAATAAGTCTCGCTCCATTTTTCAAAACCTTCCCTTTGTGAACTATTTTCTCTCCTTTGGGCCACTTTAGGGTGTTTCTTTGTTTTGGACAGTTTATTTGAGCATAATACTTCGCCTAATCAATCCATCCCTAAAATGACCCTGAAATCAGTTGACTCAAACTTATACAAGTCTGTCAGAAACTCATGTGCATACATCTGGATGGGGTTAGTCCTCATACAGTTCATCACATTTCACAATGTTCCCATCAGAGAGGTTCACAGACAGTAGAGGGGGTCTAGATATCGGAACTAGCCCTAGTCACATGTTACTTCCCTAATAGTTCGCGATATATATTTCACCATAGTTTAGTAACGTATCTTATATCACATCATTGTCAACAAGCAGTCATACAGCATTGTCCACAGTTGCATTCGCTTGCCACACTCTTGTGGCCCAGTTCTGGTGTCTCATCACCACAGGCCTCATACACATCTCACTAATAATAATGATATTCACATATAAATACATATATGACGTGAGTTTGCAATTCTCAGCCAATCATAACAATGAGTTGTATCCATGTAACTCAATAAATGCATAGGTTTGAAATAGTAACTATTCCACACGCTAATATTATCATTACATAAACACTTTAACAAAATTTCCTAGTTCATATTTGCTTATAAAAGAAAGGAAAGATAAAATAAACAGTACAGTCTTTAAATGCAAACTTCCAACAACTGCCAGCATCTACTGCTTGTTTATGCCAAAAATGTGTTATTTTTAAAGTACTTTATACCTGTTTTATGCTCGTTATAATTGTATTTTGTAGGTTTTTATTTAATTTTATTTTATTTGGTAGGTTTTGAATAAATATGGAAAAATGCAAGAAAATGTGGGAAAAAGATGACGAAAATGCTGGGAAATGGAAATTGGACCAAATGGACTCGAATTCAACCCAAAAGCCTTTTTTTTGCTTGGCCCAATTGAAAAAAAAAAAAAAGAAAATCAGCCCAAATAGCAAAAACCGGCCCATCCTTCTTTTCCCCCAAGCGTGCCTAGCACATGACCCCATTCTTTCCCAGCCACTCGCGTGCGCCTCACGTGACTCCCCCTTCTCTTAATTCACCCACACTTTCCCTCTCCTCTCCATGAAACACCCAAAAACCTAGACTGAATGTAACGCCTCCAAAATGCTAATGACATGATTTATGAAAATCTGTAGTGGAAGACTTAATAAGAGAAGGCGCTACCGCTATCCTGATAAGGACAAGGCTCATTGAAACTATTTAATCTTGCAACTCATGTTCACAATCACAAAATCTATTAACTGAAATACTTCAAGACCAAAGTCGATAATAGTTCAACTTCAATACCATCGACTTAATCATACCATGTGCTAACTTGCACTCCACACTATACAAGTATATTGAATATAGACCCAACTTGACCCTGAGGTCAATTCCAACATTCATGCTATGCTGAAGCAACTATGAGCATTTGATGACTTCTAAAAGGGCTTGTTAAATGGATAAACATGTGATACTTCATCACCTAAAATGGAAAACATGAAAACAATTCGAAAATGTAAGCAAAAACTTAGTACATGCATTCCTGCATTGTAAAATGAGCATAGAAACACAATTGATGGGTACTCGCTCTTGCAATTCATTTAGTTCGTAATAACAATGAAAATGAGAGAGTAATATGAAACTGAATTGCTCATTATTATCTGGATGTGAACCCCTTACAATGATATGATCTATACATAGGTCTACACCTGCCAATCCCATCAAGAGTTAGCCTGAAGTCGCGCGGGTAAATGATGGGCTGATGCCCTATAGATGATAACTGACGGGGTCACAATTTAAATGGCAAATCACTATATAAACTGATTCACTGATAAACTCATTAAGAGTTGTAACTTGATAAACATGTTTTGCTTTCTGAAGATACAGGCAATAGACGTACCTTGAGTCTTTAAAAATATCGTCTGACTTGATAAAAGTCAGCTGCTTCATAAATGTCATCTGACTTAATAAATATGTTCTGACCTGATAACATTTATGCATAAAGGGGAACAATAACTATGCCTCAACTCTATTTCATAAATGTCATTGCAAGTATGTGTAGTTAGTAAATAATCTTTACTCACACAATTAAGTAAGTAAAAGTATGTGTAGCAGAAATTGAGTAATTATATTGTATACATAACTTGGGTATTCCAGTATAACTTCAAAACTGAATTAATGAAAGTAATTAAATTTGATATAAAGTAAATAAAAGTAGAATAGTCCACAATGAGATAAATGAGATTATAAAGAAAAAGACCTTAATAGTGACAATTGAGAGAGTGGTTGTGGCCTTTCCTGAAATATGTTACTGATACGGGTTTAAGGCTTGCTGATATATAACGTGGTTCAAGATAACAACGAGTATACAAGATTGGCTTGATAAATACATTTGATATATTCTGAAGTGAGTAAGTAATAAAGGTTTGAGGACAAGAGAGATATATCTTGGTTCAAAATAGCATAAACTGTAATAACTTGATCTGAGAAATATGGTTTCTAAATCACAATTCTCCCCACTTCTCATATTTCATTCATAAATCCATTAGATATAGAATTCCATCCCACATGAGTCATTGAACTCAATAGAAGCTATTAAGCTCACTAAACTTGGTATTTTCTTCATAAAATCCATAATTGATTCAAAGCTCGTAAACAAGCTCCCAAATTGCATATTTATCTTCTTCTTTCTCAATAATCAAGCTAAAAGCTCCATAAAAGTCCATGAATATTCATTTTCTCCCCTTAAATAACCTTGCTTTGCTTGGCCCAAAATACACAAAATGAGTGCATGATCAATCTCACTTAGTCTTTATTATTACTCTTTGCACAATTACTTACAATGCTTCTAAAAATCAGCAAACTCAAAATACTCAACCACAATTCATGAAACCTTATAGGAAATTTGAAAATAATATGGACAATCTACAATAAAATGCCCAGAACCTTCCTCCGAGCATATGCTGCACAGAAATTGCAATAACAGCCCAATTTATACCAAAGCAGGTTAGTTCACTTCAAAAATTTATATCTTTCACCCTAAACCTCAAATGGAGACCTAAAACCCCAATATGAAAAGCTCATGAAGTCGTAAAAAACTTTCATTTATAACACAAAACATGATTCCCACAATAGGGTTCCTAAAATGGGGCTAAAACATAAGTTTGTCAGTTTTGGTCCCATTCTACGCAGTTTTGGTAGAACGACTATAACTTTTTTCCACAGACCTCAGATTAAAGCGATTCAAAAGCTATTTGAAAGCTAACACACTGAGCTATCCACCCATTAAAAATCATAATTTTCTCATTTTTCGATCATTACCAGTTTAGTCCCGAAGTCTGCCCTATTTTTCTGAAATTTTCAACCCTTACTATTTTAGCTTTCCCCTCTCTTTTCACACAAATCCTCACTTGCAATCATTCCAAATCACCAAAAACATCATCATAATCATCAATATAACTAAAGATTATAAAATCAAATGCAAATCAATCCATAAACATGGTTTTAACTTAAGCTTGTATGAACATGATCACCCTTAAACCCCAGCATGCTCCAAGTTTATTTCAATCAATCAAGCCATCAAAATAACCCTTGATTCTATCAATCCAATATGATCAACAACTATAAATAGCAAAATAAGAATCAAAACCAAACAATCCAAAGAAACAAGCATAGGATAACTCACTTTGAGTTTGGAAAAAGTAGAGATGGTGGTGATGCTTGGTTGTTTTGAGGAGTGGGGATGGTGGCCAAGGGTACTAGGGTGTCGGGGGGTGGTCGGAGGCAGCCCACCTAGTCGGAAAACACCAAGGACAGCAGCAACAACCATGGGGTGAGGGCTGGACTGCTGGAAAGGGAGAGGAGAGAGAAAGGTATTTGAGTTTTGGGTTGTGATTTCTTGACATGTCTCACTTGGCTGAAATTTTATCCTCAACAAAGCTTTTTGTTAATCATGGTTAGCTTTAAATCATGGTAATTAGTTAGGTTAAAGAATGCAACTTGTTGGGCTTTAAGTTGGGTCGAAATAAGTTGGGTTCGGGAATAAAACGCTTCGTAATGATAACGTTTTTACGTAACTCAAAATTAAATTTTTGTAATGTTATAAAAATAATAATAACAATAATAATAATAATAACAATAATAATAATAATAATAATAATAATAATAATAATAATAATAATAATAATAATTTCCTAAACCATAATTATCGAGGCCTACTATTGATTCACCCGATATTTAATTAATCAACGGAACTTGAATTAACAATCAATGAAACTTGAATTAACAATCTATGAAACTTGAATTGCAAAATGAAACCCAAATAAAATATCCCCCAACCGGGATGATTAAATACAATAAATGAATGCGAAAAATTTAAATGACATAAGGTAATTCGATAAATATATAAATTGATTGTAATTGAATTAATAAACAAGATTTGGTTAAATAAATAACCATGAGTGAAATCCATAAACATGATAAATTAAATGAATAAACATGATTAACTAAATAAATAAATATGATTTAAATAAATAAATATGGGTTAGGGTTGGGTTATTACAGTCTTCTCCTCTTAAAGAGTTTCGTCCTCAAAACTTATGACGCTTGCCAATTGTATGCAATGCTGCTTTAAAAACACATGGGCCATTGGTTCCCATTGCTTCCCTCTGAAGAGGTATAATTTGCCCAATGCATTCTGACTAAGGGTATCTACGTATTGTATAACTGCTTAATCCCATGTTTCAGTGGTAGATCCCGGTACTTCTCATACAATAGCCGCAATGAACTCAATTACTATGATTCAAAATTGATATTCTCTTCGATAGAAAAGAACCTTGTTACTAGTGAGGAGGTGCTCACTACTGATTCATCACCTTGTCTACTAATGAAAATTGTTATATACCCTGATAAGTACTCTGATGCTATTAAGAGCTATAAAACACGTTATACACGTGTTCAAGTTCGACTGGTAGGTGCAGTCAACAAGTTACAGGATTTAACCTTTCTATGAATCATAAGGCCCCATGTAACTAGTCCCTAATTGTCCTTGGATAGTCGGTCTCTTACTATCTTAACTAGAAAAGCCTTTTAAAATACTTTATAACCCATCTGAGACTTTGCTTATTTCCTTATTTTGCCAGCACAACTCTTTTGTCAGCCTTGTATCACCTCAACATGTACTTAAATTTCCCCTCTTAATGCTTACTTGCGTTAGCTCTGACCTTGTACTCAATGTTTCTTCTGGCTCACTCCAATATAATTAAACAGTGCTTCAGATTATGCCCTTATCAAAATGTCCTCATCTGATATTCCTAATGCCTTATATGATCTCCCTTCATCAAACTACTCAAGGATCTGCTCCCGGTCGATAGTGGGAAATGAAATGACCATGGTTAGGATGAGAGTGATGAAATTCTTAGCCAAGCGAATCATTGCATACAAAAGAAAAAAAAACAATGAGAATAGAAAAGATTTATAACAGAGGGATTAACATGGGGGGTTAGAATAAAGATAAACATAAGAGTGTCATGAATTTTGACATATAATACCACAAGAATCGTGGTTTATAAATATTGATTATAAAGGATCCAATACATAGTGATCCAAGAAGATAGATGGCTCAGTTACCTTTGAGTTTAGTTGATGATTTAAAAAAAAAAAAAAACAAGATGGCCAACAATGGAGTTCCAACAGGGTGGCTTTCTAGATACCATTGACAGGATAAATGCAATCGAGGGAGTGGCCAAACGAAATACAATAAATAGGTAAATAGATTGGATAAATAAGGTACAATGGATAAATAAATAGTTTGAACAAGTAAGGTCTAATGAATAGATAAATGGATTGAATAGGCTGCAGTGGAAACATGCATTTACTCACATGGAGCCAAGTTGAGTGCGGCAATAAGATTAAATGAGGATTATTGAAGTTTACTTATGAGGATATAAGATATAGGTGTGAGAATTGCAAGTGCCATAAATAGATCAATAGATTGAACCGGTAAAATGCAATGGATAGATCAATAGATTAAATGAGTAAAGTACCAATGGATAAGTAAATAGATTGAATAAGTGACATTAGAAACGTGCCTTTGCTCATATGAAACCAATTCAAGTCCAGTAATAAGATTGAACAGAAAAGCTAAAGTTTACTTATGTGCATATAAGATATATGAGTTGGAGTTAATGTTGAAAATAAGGAGAGTAAGGGGATTATGACAATCGCAATCACCCACACCAATGAGAGTTGAATTACATTATGAATTCAGAACAAGTTATACGAGCGTATTATTATGAATAAATGAGATGTAAGGTAAATGTGGGAATCATCTCTCAACGAAATGAACTACAACTCAAGATCATCAAATGGTGATAGTGAAGGTCGAGAGCATGGGAATATTGACAACCATATAAGGTTGAACAAAAAAAATGTATTGCACATTTAACAATAGGTTTGCAAAGATATGAAAGATCATGCTAATAGGAAACATCGGGTTAACATACAAGGGAGATTAAACAATATTGGATAGTATCAAGTTTTGAAAATTAGACAAGCAAACAAGAATTACTATAAATGGGTATTCTTGCGAAAGATAAACTGTGATTGCATGGTTTAGGTGTGATATCCGAACCTTAAATCATCCTTGGAAAAGACATCTGTTGTTGGTCGTTAATCCCATAAATCATTTGTGCAAGGTATAGGGCACTTATTTTTTATTGTAATTTTGTTCAGCTCTCTGCATGCAGTACACAATCATAAGATTCTATCTTTCTTCTTTATATAAACTTGAGGTTCCCCACGGGGACACACTTGGTCAAACAAATCTCTTATGATTCATCCACTGAATCTTTAATTCTTTAGACTCTATTGGGGGTTATATGATAGGGGTGTTGAAATGGATTAAGCACCTTCAACTAGGTTGATCTGTAAATTAATGTTTCTTGGGGAAAAACAGTCCTGAAAGTCCTCAGATGAAACATCTCTAAATCCACCAATTGTAAATATGGATATGGATATACCGAGTGTGGTTGACAAATCACTAATATTCAATGCATTACTGACATAATAATTCACTTGCTTGCACAATGTAATTGGGGGATAAATAGGGCTTTTCTTCCCTCAGCCCGTAGAAACGCACGTTTAGCCAATCCTCATCTCTCAAGCTAACCTTAAGATCCTTACCAATCATCTTAGTCCTATAAGTACACAGTCAGTTCACCCCCATAATGATACTAGATCTGCCAATCAAACTGAATTGAATGTCCAGTAAATATGGTTCCAGCAATACTACTAGAGGCATGTATATAAAAGATAAATATTCAACTACCTACTGGTCTCAGTAAATTGAAATGACAGGGGGGTAATCTAAAATGTAAAGAGATGTAACCACAACATGAATTCTTGCAAAGATATTTCTTTATTGGTTAGAAAGGACCGACATGTAAGCTGAATGAATGAATGGATGAAGAATCGTAATGAAAGATGCAAGACATAGAAATAACCTGCATATACAAGACATGCAGTTTATTCATGATGGTTATAATAGCAAAGTAAATGATTGATGTTATGAAGTTAAGAGGGAGTATTAAGTAATGAAGGTGAAGAAATGTAACAGGTTATTAAAGCGGCTTTTGAAAACTCATACGGTATCTGTATGTAAGTAAAATGATAAAGATAAGGGTTAACACTATCAGAAGGGAAATTTTATTCATTTGGTATTTGAAAGGACAATACATCAAGATGAAGGAGTCAACCTTATGACTGAACATGATGACACCCATTAATAATACATTTTGCAGTAAATGGAAGTCTTGAGTAGGCATACAAACTTCAAAACTGCTGGCAGATGAAAATAGCACAAATCGTTTTTTAATATTACCAAGCTAGGCTGTACTAGAAAAGAAAGGATTACCAAAATAACTTAAATAATGACATGCAGTCACGGCCATAGAGTAGTATGCCAGCATGACGTTACAGTGCTATAGAAACACAAACAATATGGATACATTTAATTGCTAAAAAGGCACTCAATGACTATGTTTGAAGCAACCAAAGGCTTTGCAAGCAATAAATGAATGGTGCCCAAATAGAAGCAAGGAGTTCAAGTAGCTAATAGTAAAAATATAAACATAGTGATGACTGAGCTGCAAGTAGAATGAGCCAAATATGCTTAGGAAGAACTGCAAATCACACAGTAATGCACACCGAAGGTCCGCATAGGATCCATTATGGAAATAAAGAATTAAGCGACTGTGATTATCAGGGTTTGAATCGCCTATAAGAAAGGTTGCTCAGATGTGCTTAAAAAACTCCCCACATATGACACATGAAACTTTTCATAAACACTCCATTGCAACTCAAGAGAGTGTTAGCAGCAAAGAAATGATGCCTCTGAACAATTCAAGGTAACTAGGACAGAAATAAGCCAATTATAGGAAGTAATGGAAGTATTGCTGATGTAAGGTCTTAGTGTTAAGACCAGATAATTCTTATACATAGCAGCTTAATCTTACTTGTACCACACATATAATACCAAGTAGCACACCATAAGCTACTAATTGTTATCACCATATATAAGCACTCATTGTAGTGTTCATCTCATACTGGTTCATCTCAAAGATATTGCCCCGCAAGGCATTTCCTCATCTAGAGGTTTACATCTGACTTGACATTGTATAAATCCCTTAAGAAGTTGCAAATGGCATCCCCACATCGACTTTAACCATTACTGTACTCAAGGTCAGGTATATTAATTCACCTCAATGAAACTCTTAAATTCTGAAGCGAAATAGATAGAGTTCCACCTAAAAACTGGTTAAAACCCAGGCTTAAAGCCTTACAATAGATACCTGAAATGGAGAGAAACACTTCAAGAGCTCAACGGCCATACTGTGGAGTTCATAACTCAATGGGTCACACACTCAGAGTGCACGATTGCAAAAATTTAAACAAATGAGAGAAATAAAACATACAATACAACTCCTAGATAAATGAGAGCACACCTCACTAACAGGTGACCCAAATCGTTCCACACTCCACCTCGCTAATGCTCGAATCTCAGGATATTGCCAAATGATTGAGTTACCCAAATGAAAATGGTTTCTGCATATATGTCCATACATATGAACTTATAGTCAATAGCTTATTTAACTGGTCCAACAAAACTCATACACACCTTGATAGCTAAATTATAAACACTTGATAGCTCACAGTGGCCCTTACAACCTTAGCTCTAATACCAAATCTATAACGCCTCCAAAATGCTAATGACATGATTTACGAAAATCTGCAGCAAAAGACTTAATAAGAGAAGGCTCTATAGATGCCCTGATAAGGACAAGGCTCATTGAAACGATTTAATCTTGCAACTCATGTTCACAATCACAAAATCTATTAACTGAAATACTTCAAGACCAAAGTCGATAATAGTTCAACTTCAATACCATCAACTTAATCATACCATGCGCTAACTTACACTCCACATTACATAAGTATATTGAATACAGACCTAACTGGACCCTGAGATCGATTCCAACATTCATGCTATGCTGAAGCCACTGTGAGCATCTGATGACTTCCAAAAGGGCTTGCTAAATGGATAAACATGTGATACTTTATCACCTAAAATGGAAAACATGAAAACAATTTGAAAATGTAAGCAAAAACTCAGTACATACATTCCTGCATTGTAAAATGAGCATACAAATATTATTGATGGGCACCCGCTCTTGCAATTCATTTAGTTCGCAATAACAATGAAAATGAGAGAGTAATATGAAATTGAATTCCTCATTATTATCTGAATGTGAACCCCTTGCAATGATATGATCTATACATAGGTCTACACCTGCCAATCCGATCAAGAGTTGGCCTGAAGCTGTGTGAGTAAATGATAGGCTGATGCCCTATAGATGATAACTGACAGGATCACAATTTAAATGGCAAATCACTGTATAAACTGATTCATTAATAAACTCATTAAGAGTTGTAACTTGATAAACATGTTATGCTTTCTGAAGATACAGGCAATGGACGTACCTCGAGTCTTTAAAAATATAATCTGACGTGACAAAAGTCAGTTGTTTCATAAATGTCATCTAACTTAATAAATATGTTCTGACTTGATAACACTAATGCATAATAGGGAACGATAACTAGGCCTCAACTCTATTTCATAAATATCATTGTAAGTATGTGTAGTCAGTAAATAATCTTTACTCACACAATTGAGTAAGTAAAAGTATGCGTAGCAGAAATTGAGTAATTGTATGGTATACATCACTTGAGTATTTTAATATAACTTCAAAACTAAATTGATGAAAGTAATTAAATTTGATATAAAGTAAATGAAAGTAAAATAGTTCACAATAAGATAAATCAAATTACAAAGGAAAAGGCCTTAATAGTGACAATTGAGAGAATGGTTATAGCCTTTCCTGAAATAGGTTACTGATATGAATTTAAGGCTTGCTGATATATAATTTGGTTTAAGGTAACAGCGAATATACTAGATTAGTTTGATAAATACATTTGATATACTCTGAAGTGAGTAAGTAATAAAGGTTTGAGGCCGAGAGAGATATATCTTGGTTCAAAATAGCATAAACTGCAATAACTTCGTCTGAGAAATATGGTTTATGAATCACAACTCGCCCTACTTTTCATATTTCATTCATAAATTCATTAGATATAGAATTCCATCTCAAATGAGTCATTGAACTCAATAGAAGCAATTAAGCTCATTAAGCTTGGTATTTTCTTTGTAAAATCCATAATTGATTCAAAGCTCATAAACAAGCTCCCAAATTGTATATTTGTCTTCTTCTTTCTCATTAATCAAGCTAAAAGCTCCATGAAAGTCCATGAATATTCATTTCCCCCTTAAATGACCTTACTTGACCCAAAATACACAAAATGAGTGCATGATCAATCTCACTTAATCTTTATTATTGCTCTTTACACAATTACTCAAAATGCTTCTACAAATCACCAAACTCAAAATGCTCAACTACAATTCATGAAATCTCACAGGAAATTTGAAAATAATATGAACAATCTGCAGCGAAAGTTTTAGAATTTTCCTCCAAGCATACGCTGCACAGAAATTGCAATAACAGCCCAATTTGGAATAAAGCAAGTCAGTTCACTTCAAAAATTCATAACTTTCATTCTAGACCTCAAATGGAGACCTAAAACCACAATATGAAAAGCTAACACAGTCCTAAAAAACTATCATTCACAACACAAAATATAATTCCCACAATAGGGTTCCCAAAATGGGGCTAAAGCACAAGTTTGTCAGTTTTAGTCCCATTCTGCGTAGTTTTGGTAGAATGACCATAACGTTTTCGACAGACCTCAGATTAAGGTGATTCAAAATCCATTTGAAAGCTAACACACTGAGATATCTATCCACCAAAAATTATAATTTTTTCATTTTCCAATCATTACCCGCTTAATCCCGAAGTCTGCCCTATTTTTCTGAAATTTTCAGTCCTCACTATTTTAGCTTTCTCCTCTCTTTTCACACAAATCCTCACCTGCAATCATTCTAAATCACCAAAAACATCATCATGATCATCAATATAACTAAAGATTATAAAATCAAATACAAATCAATCCATAAACATGGTTTTAACTTAAGTTTGTATGAACACGATCACCCTTAAATCCTAGCATGCTACAAGTTTATTTTAATCAATAAAACCATCAAAAAAACCCTTGATTTTGTCAATCCAATATGATCAACAATAATAAATGGCAAAATAAGAATCAAAACCAAACAATCCAAAGAAACAACTTTAGGATAACTCACTTTAAGCTTGGAAAAAGTAGAGATGGTGGTGATGCTTGGTTGTTTTGAGGAGTGGAGATGGTGGCTAAGGGTACTAGGGTGTCGGGGGATGGTTGAAGGCAGCCCAACTAGCCGGAAAACACCAAAGACAGCAGCAACAACCACGGGGTGAGGGCTGGCCTGCTGGAGAGAGAGAGGAGAGAGAAAGGTGTTTGAGTTTTGGGTTGTGATTTCTTGACATGTCTCATTTGGCTGAAATTTTATCCTCAACAAAGCTTTTTGTTAACCATGGTTAGCTTTAAATCATGGTAATTAGTTAGGTTAAAGAATGCAACTTGTTGGACTTCAAGTTGGGTCGAAATAAGTTGGGTTCGGGAATAAAACGTTTCATAACGATAACGTTGTTGCATAACTTAAAATTAAATTTTTGTAATGTTATAAAAATAATAATAACAATAATAATGATAACAATGATAATAATAATAATGATAATAATAATAATAATAATTTCTTAAACCATAATTATTGAGGCCTACTATCGATTCACCCGATATTTAATCAATCAACGAAACTTGAATTAACAATCAATGAAACTTGAATTAATAATCTATGAAACTTGAATTGCAAAATGGAACACAAATGAAATATCCCTCAACCGGGATGATTAAATACGATAAATGAATGCGAAAAATTTAAATGACATAAGATAATTCGGTAAATATATAAATTAAGTGTAATTGAATTAGTAAACATGATTTGGTTAAACAAATAACCATGAGTGATTAAATCCATAAACATGATAAATTAAATGAATAAACATGATTAACTAAATAAATAAATATGATTTAAATAAATAAATATGGGTTAGGGTTGGGATATTACACCGAACCTCCTCTACTTCTTCCCCATTCTCGATCCCCTACATCTCTCTCTTCCTCATCTCCTTTCTCTCTCTAACCTCCATCCACCATCATCGCCATCCACAATTCACGCACAAGCTGCCAGCACACTCCATAGTTGTCCCTCATCTCCACCATCCACGATACCCACGACATCGATGATGAAGAATGGAAAAGGGCTCGGGTATAAGATGAAGGGCAGCGGCAAAGAGAGGTACGGAGCTAGGTAATTTTAGGGGTTAGGTTAGGTTTAATTTCAGCTTTAGGTTTAATTTTGTTTCCATTCCAATTATTCGAATTTTAAGGTAAATTTCAGTTTTAGGTTTTCGATTTCAGATTTGTTTTTAGCCCTCAATTTCATGTAGTTAGGCTTAGTTTGGTTAAATTGGAGTTGACATTCAAGAATTTCAGCTTGTAATTGCAATATTTTAGGCACAAGTGTGATGCATTTTGATCCTCTCCCTCCCCTATTTCGATCTGTTGTCTGCGTCTTGTTGCTTAATTTTCAAGTCTGTTTTTGGCTGGATTTCGATACAAATACATACAACTAGAACACCACCAAAAATCAAAAACAAAACCAAAAACTAAACAAAACCAAACACACATATATTTACAAAAGCCAAGAAAAACAAAATCACAAAAGAAAGCCAAAATCAAAACTAAAACCAAAAGCAAACACACATATTCACAAAAACTTAAACAAAACCCTCTAAAATAATCCAAACCACTACATAACCAAAACCAAAACATAAGCTAAACTAAAACAAAATAAGACCCAAACATACTTATTTACAAAAACCAAAGACCAAAATCACAAAAGAAAGCAAATGAAAAATCAAAATCAAAATCAAAATCAAAATCAAAACTAAACCAAACTAAACAAAACTAGACCAAAATACACATAATCACCAAAATAGAAACAAAACAAAACTAAGGACCTACTAAATCTCAAACTAAACCAAAAGAAACTTAATTCGAGACAAAAGGCAAAAGAAAGGAAAAACAAAATGAAAGACCCAAAACAAAGTCACTAAAACACCAAAAAGGGAACAAAAAGAAACTATCAACAAACACTAAACCAAAGAAAAACAGAACTTCCTAAACTAAACAAAACACAAAACCAAGGAAACAAAACACAAAATCAAGGAAACCAAACAAAGGAACTAAACATACAGAACAATCCTAGATATTCAGAACAACTCACAATCCATAGATATCAACAACTAACAAATATTCACATAATCATAACACAACCAAGGGTGATCACAGCCCACACGGCTCAACATATCCCAAATTGCTCCTCAAGATTGATCACCCGTATATTCACAGTCCTAAATATTCACAACTAAATACAAAAAAGAAAGAAAAGAAATGAAAAAAAGAAGAAGGTTGGAACGATCATACGAAGTTGGATGCAGATTGTGCCTAAACTATGAGGTTTATGGTGCATCAGCCACTCCATCACAAGTTACAAGCATCCACTCATTTCAAAACCAACCAATGCTCGTAGTAGCTTATCAAACATACAGGCACAATTTTCGCAGAAATACAAATAGTAAGAAACAGGAATTGCAACCCAAATAAGATGCATAAATTCAATGCAACTCAATGCTCTTTTGAGCTTATCAAAGCTCATAGCCAATCAGAAGAGAGATGTATATATGTAAAATCAGATGCACAATTCAAGGGTTTAATGAAGATATGACTATATGAATGCATAAATCATCTAAAGTGATATGAATGATCTAAATGAAATCTCATATCTCTAAAAGGGGAGAGGAGAGGACCAAAACAAGGCTAATCAAAGGAAATATGAAAATCAGAGTTCAAATGACGGCCTAAAGTCAAGTCCTGTATTTCAAAGTGATCCTTGAGTCTGTCTATGCCATTATCATCAAGAGTCTAATCTAAACAAGGAGTATCAAGCAAAAAAGTCTCAAGCTCTACAAAAGTAGACTCAGAAAGGTCTAAAGAAGAAAGAAGAGGGGGAAGGGGAAGGGGAGAACTGTGACATTCAAGAAGGAGGTTAACTTGGACAGGATCAATAGAAAATTATTCATATTCAGCACAGAAATTCGCATTCAAACTCATATCGACATCAAACCCACAAAAAGATTCATATTCTATATGCAGAATATTATCATCTAATTTAAATAGAAGGTCAGGAATGATGGAATCAAAAGAGAATGCTTCATATTCAACATGAAAACCCAAATCAAGACCTTTAGTAATATTAAACCCGCATAAAAAAGACTAATATTCTGCATAAAGAATATCATCATCAAAGTCCAAAAGAGTGGGTGCAATTACCTCATCACATAACTCATGTGAAATATCATTAGAATCATCTAAATCAAGAGCCTCAACTTCAGGTGTGGCGCTTATATTTAACTCACTAACAGTATCAGATTGTTCACCCATAGCAAATTAACAAAAGTTGTTCAAAGTGGTAGGTAGGTCGATATAAACTAAGATATCTTTAGTGACATCTTTGAGTGAGCTAGTGCACTGCTCAGGGGTGTCTATTGGGCAGGTACTATAACAGATCCTACCACGCCTTCCGCGCTTCCAGCAGGTAACCTCATGCTTGGATTCTTCCTCAACTAAGTCCTCTTCTAAGTCTTCCTTTACTAGATGCTCTTCCTTGGGGTCCTCCACTTCTAGGGGCTCTTCCTCAGGGTCCACTTCGTGGTCTTTCTCTTCCATAGGATCCTCCTCGAGATTATCCTCATCTAAGGGTCATTCCTTAGGGTCTTCTTCTAGGTCTTCCCCCTCCATGGGATCTTCCTTGGGGTCATCCTCATCTAAGGGTTCCTCCCTAGGGTTTTCCTCCTCAATGGGTTCCTTTCCCAGTTTCTTCTCCCCATCCATAAGCTCGTTTTTCTCTACAAACTCTTCCTTTCCAGTATCCTCCTCTGCTGGGGGTGGTACGATCTCATTGTCAATATCAAGGGTGCATAGGAGGTTGATCATAGGGGCATACATCTATTAGATGGTCGACTAGCCCTGCTAGGTTCATTCCTATATATTCCCAGTTACACAAGCAAAGAAACTGAATAGTCAAGTCTTAGGGTGAAGCTCTCTAACCCTTTAAAGCCACACTAGGTCACCCAAGAGAGTTCGGAGAAAGAATAGGGCCTGATTGCTCCCAAACCTCAAACAGTCGTTTGGTATTTCGTCTAGTCTCCTATGAATAAAAGCCTCAATCCACTCAAAGTGGCTAGCCAGACTAACCTCAAGTCTCTTTTCTATCTTCTGATAGCGGCAATGAAGACCCATACAATGATAATGATGGGTCCCATTCATCCTATACATTAATAAATCCAAATCAGACACATGTTCACAAATAGGTAACCATATGCAAATATACCCCTTTTCCTGTCCTACACTCACGCCCCGAGCAATTCTTAGGTCTACATGTTTTAGTTTTCGATCCTGATCACAATATTTTTAAGCGAGCCTCTAAGCCAGTCAACCTGAGCTCTGATACCACTTTATAACTCCTCGAATTTTCTAATCCTTTTTTATTTACTAATATTAACCTACATGGTAGCAGAAAAACCTAAGTTGGGTGTTGCCCTCGTACTTTCTTTATGGAAATACCAGGCTGAGTATCAACCAAAACTTTAATGCAAATATATTCTCAAATCATGACATCAGTTCGAGTCTTGACAACAATATAGCAGAGTCCAAACTGAAACACAATCTTTAAGACAAGTCTAAATAGAAACTAAATCAATTCGACTAAATCACAAATAATGGGCCTCGCTTTAATTTGGGTTCCCATCCCCATACTCATACATTTCACCTGAAAACAAAACTTTTGTAAAAATGAGATAAACTCAACAACAACCACCCCTAATAGTCAAAACGTGCACACAAATTCATTTCAAACCATTTTAAGGGTGGGAAACAACATAAGCAATTCAAAGTACTTAAGCATTTTCAACAGGAACATATAATAATGCAAGTCTCCCTTATTCAATTTCAGATCCACAAGGGTGAGCACCCCACTGGGTCTCATGGCCTGCCCTTTGGTTTAACACAGCTACTTAACCATATTTTGGCCTACCGTCAAGTTGGACGGTTACCGCTTAACCATACCCTGACCTATCGTTAATTATGACAGTAACCGCTAACCCGGCCCACGTCCACCCACAAGGTGGCACGTGGCCACTCACATGCATGCACTTTTACATGGGGAAGGCTAATGGCGTTCAACAATACAGGAGTATGACTCCTCAGTCTCACTCATTCATTCCATTACTTATACGTTCACAATTAACATTAATCTTTAGCTAGCATATAGCCAAACTCGAATCATTCAGATCTAAAAATATTTTCTCATTATTTTCGTAATGAAATCAATCCAATAAACTTATGTAATCACCAGCTAAACAATCATTTCAATATAAATCATAGCAAAATCTCATCACACATTCACGCGGGAAAATCCCCCGAACATCAACACAAAACACATTCAAAACACCTTTCAAACATACTCATAGATCATGATTTTCAAGAGATACTTGGGGCAGGGTTAGGACTTGATTGTCACCTGCTAGAATACGCCGCCTAAATTTGAGCTCAGAATGCTAGTTCAACCTAAACACAATTACCTATAACAATGGTCTATTAGTGTCAACTCTTAGCCCAACTCTCTATGAGCCCACTATACCCAAATAATTTTTCTTAAGCTTCCTCTTAAGCCCATCAACCAAATCCAACCATCCAATAAATTTTTAGGAAGTTATAAATATTTAAAACTCCGCATATACCACTACTGCTCATTGCTCTGCTTATTTGTAGATTTTCCCCTCGCGTTTCCAGGGCTATAACTCCCACTCCCCGCATCACAATTTTTAGATTAATCCCATTCTGGAAAGGTCAAACTATGAACTACAACTTTCCTTTTATGGCTCTTGATAGAATCCGAACCTAACTGTTTTGAATATCAACAATTCCCTAAACTATCCTGGCTACAGACAGTTTTACACAGTCCCGTGTTTTAACCATAACTTTCCACGTTTTAACCCCAATTCATGAAATTCAAAATTTCAATTATAGGACACATATATCTACCTTCTATAAGATTTTCATAAGTTTTAAAGGGCCCGACAATTATCAATAAATTCGTAAAATCCACCCCAGTTCTGGGTGTACAGAATGGTGTTTGCACTATAATCCTTAGGCTTGTTTTCAACCAATTTCAATTTGAAACCCTTCCCTAACATGCTTACGACACCTTCACCCAATATTTCACTATTCTTAATCATCAAACAACCGAAAACATAGAGAAAGGGTGAGTCTTTACCATGAAACGATTTGTAGACAAAGGAGAGAACTTTAGATTGTGTTGTTCCACCAACTAGGTGCTCCACTCCAGGATTTCTAGGATAGTAAGTAAAAGAAATCAGATTCAAAGGTCGAAATATGGAGTTTTTATTAAGAACTTCAATTACCATTAACATATATGCTAGGATTTTAAGAAGTTTCACACGTACCGAACCGAAGTGAGAGAGTGGAAAAGAGAGAGGAGGGTGGTGGCCAGGGCGAGAGGGGGGAGAGGGGGGAGAGAGATAGAGATAGAGAAAAAGAGGGCGGTAAGAGGAAGAGAGAGGCCGAGTGAGAGAGACAGAGAGGCGTGAGGGAGAGCGAGGAGAGGAAGAGAGAGGAAAATTTTAAAACATTAGGGTTTCCCCTTCCCCTCCTTGCCTTCTCTTGCAAGACTCTATTCCGCCTTTTTTTTTTTAACACTACCCCGACTTGGAGTATTCTACTACCCCTCGGCTATTCTACTAAAATAAAGAAAAAAAATAAACAAAACACTACGAGCTCAATCATATTAGGTTGGCCAATATCATAATAATTATAATTAACAGAATAAAAATATATAGATATATGTAAAAAAAAATCTCTGGGCTTTCACAGGGGTGCTTTTTGTGGGGCTTGACTGGAAGTCCAAGCTTCTTATGTGGTTCTTGCATTCTTCTTTGGTGTCATGATGGTTTATCGTGGATGGGAAAAACTTGAAAAATCAAACTAAAAGAAAATAAGTAGAAAAATGCTAGAAAATGAAAAATTTGAGAAAAGAGACGTAAACAGTGAAGAAATATGGAAAAAAAATGGAAATTGGAAGAGTAAAAATGAAAAATAGAGCTGTGAAGGTTGTGGGTATGGAGATAAGAAAAATGGAAGAGAAAGAAGACTTGAAAATGAAAAATAAAGGGAGATTTGGGATTAAGCTAAAGAAATAGGTGAACAGGGAAGAACTTTGATGGATTTGGGTGAAGAATTGAAGGTTTTAAGTGAAGTGATTATGGTGGTTTTAGAAAGAGAAGGGAGTGTTTAGAGAGAGAAAGAGTCGATTTCAGGAAGAAGATTAAGAAATTGGGGTCAAAGGGGCCTTGAAAGCCCTTGACCACGGACACGGGACTCACCACGGACCGTATGTTGGCCATAGACCGTCCGTGTTCATCCCTGGTCCCGGTTTTCTTGTTCTTTTCTCTCTTTTTTTCTCTTTTGTATTTTCCTAGAGCCTTCACGAACCGTGGTGATGGCCATGAGGTGTCTGTGGAGGCTCTAAATGCCTCTTATTATTGCCTTTCTTTATAGTTTTATTAATTTCTAGTGAAGATTCTAAATAGCAAAAGCACAATATACAATAAAATTAAAAAAAAGTACATAAAACAAGGAAAAAGGAAAACAAGCACTTTTTGAGAGGATCATAAATTCCAAATATGAATGAGGAATGAGGAAGTGACAAAAATGATATAGAAGCAAGTAAATATGCTCTACGTAGTCTCCCTGATGATTATGATAACAACCACAGAAATAGTTTCAGAATAAAAAAAATCTGACGTCGATTTGATCTTTCCTCTCTCAGTACTCATATGAAAGCTATTATGAAAAATTTTGTTTAGGGAAGAGTCCCTTTGAGTCGAATAATGCTTCAATTCATAATGAGCCCAATTCCTACTGATTATACATTCGTTTGAGTATCTTCTTTGATCGATGAGAATTCTTAGAATATGAAGCCAAATACAAATGACTGATTTTATATTTTATTCTGGGCACCATGATCACTCTATTCCTTATAATTAACAGCATCTGATCTAAAATCTAACCAGATGTCCACTCGTATAGTATGGGGACTAGATGAATGGTCTAATCCATGTTTGCCACTTCTTTGACAAAACTGATGTCACTTGACTTTCCTTCCCTCTTGGTATGGTTCTATTCCTCTAGCCCTTCTTTATATCAAAAATATTCTTCATGTGTTATGGAAATCCGTACTTTATGAGTTACTTTCTCCCTTACTATCCATCCTTCAAAACGTTGAGCAACATTGTTATCGTCCTTATCATTCCAATGGTTGGACATTGGGCATGGACATCATTCATGCGAAACCACGGATAGCAAAATTATGTTTGGTATGATAAGAAAGATTGTATTAATATGTGCATTTGAAGTCAGAAGATAGAGTTTACTCAAGGAACTCTTGGACATAGAACAAGATTTGTATTTGTGAATACTTTCTCCTTTATTGGCTAAAAAATAATCCACTCGGCTCAAACTGGGTGATAACATCAAACTTTGATGATTGCACTGGTAACTTGACCTTTGGAGAGTTCTACAATGATTAATCGATTGGAAACTAAGACTTTTCAAATAAAAGGGTGATAATAAGTGGTTTGACCAATAACGCTCATTAAAGACATTTGTGGAAATAAAAAGAGGACTAAGGCCCCACAAAAAAGGAGAAACTTAATAGCAACGATTGCCACAATTGCCCAGAGCTTTTAATATCAAGTTTCAAGGATGAAACTTATTCCAACAGGGAAGACTGTAACAGCCTAATCCTAATCCACCTAAATTGTTTTTAATTACTTATAATTTAATAAAATTAAGCATGCACGCCTCAATCCAATATTTGATCTTTTGTGTGTTGTGGGGCTCCGATGACGAAATGGCCTCCAAACAATAGTTCGTGATGTTATTTTAAAATTCTTTAGTGCTTAACAGTAAATGAATGCACACACATACAAATATAACGCTAGATGTTTATCAAGTTGTGCAAAAATAATAGTTTTGAAGTGCAGCATTACCAAGTTAATTTACAGAACTTTCATACGTGAGCTCTATTAAAATAAATGAGGTAATTTTAATTTTAGGGAAACAAAATATGTATATCTCAAAAAACAAAGCAAAACAGAAGATTACAATTATTAGCAAGAAAATGGAAAGATTAATGTCAATTGGAAGGGAAAGAGATGCCCAAAAGGAAAGCCCAAAAATATGATGTTAGAGAGAGAGGGCTGATTTTTTTTTTTTTGGGGGGGGGGGGGGGGGGGGTGTTTCTAAGGAAATTTGATGGGAATGAAATGGCGGTCAAGAGATGGAGATTGAAAAAAGAATTGACTTTGCCCACACCCAAAGGCTAAAGCACACCGCACTTTGTCTCTTCCGCTGCCTCTGCTCCATGCTGTCCCAACCCCTCTACCACTTGCTGCACCATCACGCCAGCCACCAGCAGCCCCAGAAGCCGACCGATGCTCCACCACCCCACGACCAGCTAGGTTCCACCTTTTCTTGCTTCAAAAACATTAATTCTAAGATGAAGCCGTCAACTTATCTCATTTGTTCTCATCATTTTTCTCCATGACTTAATTAACAAGTGTAGTCTTTGGCTTAAATAGAAGTTGTTTCCAATGTTAATTTAAAGCTTGAATATGAAATTTTTGGGTTATAGCGGAAGGTATTGTTGGGTGTTCATGTGTGGGAGTGAGTAGAATAGGGGTGTGGTCTTTTGAAGTTTTGTCTTACTAATTTAGATTGAGGTAGTTTAAATGTGAGAGCTTTTCCATTATGTTCGAAGAATTTATGGGTTTGACGTTGTAATGGTGATTTTTTCGTGAAAAGAGCTTGAGGAAAGGAGAAGAGTACCACGACGTTGAAGATGATAGAAAGTAGGGACATGAAGAAATTTTATAATTTTTGGAGTAGGTCTACATGTTTACAACCTTGAAATCAAGTGGATATTGGATTGCATTGTTAGCATGTGCATTAGGTACGGATGATGGCTGAAAGTTTTGTGAAATCAATCATTAGTATAGATGACTAATTATGCCCCTAAAGTTACTATATTTATCTGCAAAGTACTTAAGGTTGAATATTATAAATCCTAAGTTCTAAAATATGTAAGATTTGCTTGAAATTTAAATAAATAAATCACCAGTGAAATTTACATGATTTTTTTTTCTAATTAATGGCTATTAGTTCAGGCTTTTAGATAAATATTAGCTATGTTAAAACAAAACTAAATATGGTAATTCCACTTTCGATCTAATATCTTTTGTTAATAAATTAGAAATGGATTTGAGTTTGGGAACCAACAAAAAAAAGAGAAAGAAAGAAAGGGGAAAAAAAAGAAGAAAATGCATAATAATAATAATAATAATAATAACAACAACAACAACAATAATAATAATAATAATAAGTGGTACTATTACTACTACATCTTTTGCTTTTTCTTCTTCTCTTATAGTCATATTTGAGTTCGACTACAAGTAAGGATATCTAATTGAGAATAATGCGAAAACGACCGATACTTAAATTGATACATATATGTGTGTGTATGTATGTGTGTGTATATATACACACACACAAAATGGTGAGACAATGAGGTTAGGTTAATATAAGTTTGTTGGCATTCAAGATAATTGTCTGATAACTGGTTAATAAGGCATTGTAAAACGTATGTGTCTACATATGTGTATTCTGTAATTAACATCATCATTTTAAAATTACTTAATTAATTATACTAATAATAAAAGACCTCGTTTGAAACATAAGCGAGGCGACTCTGGTCGATAGCCGAGCCATTAAGTCAGGTATTTGTAAGAAAAAGGTGGAGAGAGACTACAAGCTAAGGTACGTTTGCTACGTATACCCTTCAAAAATTTACATATCTTTTATAAATACCGAAATCTCTTAATATACAACTATTTATTGAATCATTTTCAAGCACAGTTTTGCCATATAATCAAGTGTACCCACCAGTTATCAATTATCAGGGTTTAGGCCCATTAATTTACCCATGCAGCTTCAGCTCAGCTCCCCAATCGGCCTAGAAGGTGTGCACCTATACAATGATCGCATTGTAGATATAAGATCGTCAATTTGGGCTCCTCTTTCAAATAATAACCCATAGCAGTTTTAATATAATTGCAAGTCTCTTCTCATTTCGAACTAAAATGAATTGAAATGTGCATATTCATTAAGAAATGATTTTTTTTTACAATATAGGGGTAAACATATTGAGTTTTAACTCATTATTTAATTTTTTTTTTGTATTATTACTTTTTTAGGTAGAGTATCAGGGAAATTTAGACACCTGGTAAAAAAAAATAAAGCAACAAGTCGAGCAGTAGATTTAGATAGGCTCACAATGACATTCCATAAAGTCCAAGGAGCATGAACAAGTATGTTTTGTGGTATTGACTTTCATTTAATGTTGAACTCATCCAAACTGTACTTCATTCGATTTCATGTAATATAGGTGCGTTATAATGTTTAGGTAAATAGTTAACCATTCCTTATCTTCTAGAGGATGCGGGTAATGCACTAACCCTAACTCTTCCACTACATATATTGATTGTGAATGGTGAGTTAATTAAAACTAATTACATGACAAGAGCTGTGGCGTTATAGCCATGGACGTGGGCAATTACTTCCTAACTCCAGCAAAATCAAAGCTAAATGATGAAGGAAGATGGCAAGTTCAAACTATTGTGCTAGGAGTATCGTATCTCACAGTATTCTGACGTCATATGTCAAGATTCTACAAACATGATTGGAGACATACATTCAATTTCTCTTATCAAGATCAGCGTACACCTAAGCTAAATATTTGTTGAGAAATCATATGATTTGAAATCAAATTTGTCAGCCCTTGAGAAAGGAAATACTGGCACAAATGAGAGACTGTCTTTTTTTCAGAGCACAAAGCTTCTTATATTCTTAGAACAAAAGAATAATCACCTACAGCACAAATGCTATGGATTGATTGTCGGTGGTTAATGCTGGTCAGGTTGGAGTGCCAATTTATAGTGTGTTAAGACTTCAAGTTGCGGTCTCATAGTCATGATTTTAGTTCCTTTAAATGCTTCAAATTAGGTTGAGACTACTGGTCTCTCTTATATTTGGATAAATACTATTTCATTGATCATTTGAGTAGTGTACTTGCTAAACATATTTTGAAGTGCTTAGAGCTTCACATATTCACTGTCTGTTCATGCAGATCATGCATGGTTGGGCCTTATTGCTTCCTTTATGAGTATTTCTTGTTTCAATTGATATGATTTTTGTATTTATTCAAGACTAACTTTCGTATGTATATAAAGTTGACTATGACATGCCTTTTTTTTTGTATTCAATACTGACTTCGAAGTGTTATTAGTAATGCAAGTAACTTAAATAATTTTTTATTTATTTAATTTGATTTAGATGGCAACGTCTAGAAAAAGAGATAAAGAAAATATCCAAGAAGTTGAAGAGCCTACGCATGCAAGTTGGTTTAAGGAGAATATCCTCTTCTTTTGTGATCTTTGTATTGAGCCTTGTTGACAAGAGCAAGGGAAAGAATGATGGGACAATATCTCAAAAGATACGTTAAAACGACATAGTGTTGGAGTTTCGAAAGAAAACTAATTTGACATTGTCTAGAGAGCAACTAAGAAACAAGTATAATGGGTTGAAGGTTAGATGGGCTTTGTGGAAAATGTTAAAAGGGAAAGAACCCGATTTAGGATGGCATCATAAAAAAGGGACTGTTATGGCTAGTGATGAATGGTGGTTGAAGAAGATTAAGGTTAGGTTTTTTAAATGGCTTCAAATTTTGATGGAATAATGATTAAAGAACCCAACCCAGTAACTTATGTTCTTTTTTGTTTTATTTTGTTTCATAGGAAGATGCCAAGTTTTAACAGTTTAAAGATAAAGAAATTGAGCCAGAGCTTGAATAAAATGGACCAACTATTTGGAGGACATGAAGCCAGGGGATGACATAATTACTCCAAATATGTATCCACTTTGATGCCTATGGAAGAAGATGAAGATATTGTGTATGTCCCTTCCCAACCTCATGTTGAAAACAATATAAATCAACCTTTCAATATGGAGAACAATGACCCAAACATTTTAGGCCTTGGAGTTAGTGCATGACAAGAGTTATGGCATGGCGACTCCCTTGTATCTACACCTTCACCTATGCCTCAAGGGGTAGCTGGAAGTAGAATTGGAAAAGGTAAAAGGTTATTAGAGAACTTTTCTTCAAATTCTAATAAAAGTTCAAAGATCAATGATCCTGGAAGAGTGGCGTCGACAATAATAATGTAAGAGAAACTTGATATCATGTAGAAATTATCATTCTAGGGGGAAAAAAAAAGGTAAGCGAAGTTGAGATATAGGAAAGGACTGAAAGAATTCCACCTCCAGGTAATGGTTTACATATTTTTGTTCATGTTTTACTTCATCATATTATAAAATTCATTTTGCTAAAATTTTTTATTTGCATCTAGGCAAAAATTATTTGGTGGATAAAGGTTATTCAGATTGACAAGGAATCTTGTACTATATTTAAAAATAAGATATCATCAATTGGGGTTCTATGGTACAGTTCCTCGGTGTTATTAGGAAATCTTTAATCAATCACATCCTTCTTTGAGAAGGCGTATCCAGAGAGACTTCGGCATTCTGAAAGCTCGATGGAAAATATTGCATGCTAAGCCTCTATATTGAGGTAAAGATCAAAATCGGGACATATTATGCTGCATAATTATATGAGGAGCACATTTTGTGATCCAACTTTTAGAATCATAGATGAAGACCTTGATTTTATTCCTCCTGATTCACTTCTAGATGTTGCAAGCAATCCGTAGAAGATAGTACTGCAAGATCAATAGTGTAAGAAATGTCAACCATTCATGACAACATTGCTTCAAATTCGATGGCAGCTAAATGGCGTAGAATAATATGAACTAACATCTCGAACTTGATTGAGAGTTACCCGTTGTAGTTGAATGTGATTTCCAATATTTGACACTTATGCTTTACATTATTTGGTTTCCCTATCCGCCGTGTCCCCCCTGTTTGTTTGGGCTATGAGCTCTGAGTTTAGGCAAGTTATTAGTGATGTTTCAAATCATGCTTTATTTAGGTTGAATTCAATGAAGATCAAATTATTTAAGATCCATGCATATTTCAATTCATAACAAAAATACAGATGCAGCTTCATATAAATTTCAATTCATAAAAAAACTAAGCATCTGTAATAGTAATAAAACATGGCTAATAAGAATACAAAATAAAAGAAAATAACTAATTAACACAAAAAATTTGAAATTAGTAAGAAAACAAAGTTCCAAAGATGAAGTTAACCTGTAAGCCAGATATAAATTTAATCCTTTTTTAATTCTTTTGCAAAACAAAATAAGATGGTCGACAAATAAAAAAGGTTATCAATTGAAAAGTATTGCAGAGAAAGCCCTATGGAATTTTACCAAATATGATTTCAAGAAATAGTTAACTTTACACCACACTTTTTCTAGAAATTCCTAAATCAAGTAGCTAACGTAAACAATTACTTCAAACAGTTAAAGTTAAAGAAAAATAGCTAACAGGTGATTACCAAACACAGTCCATATCCTTGGCATGCCGATTAGGAGCCCCCTTGAATATCACTCAGCAAATGCTTTG
>JAKOGI010002620.1:0-7500 GCA_029747015.1 Carnegiea gigantea | reverse complement strand
TAAAATTATTGGTGACTACTTTCCTTTCTCCATCTGGCATAGCATCAATTGAGAGTCCAGAGATGTGGTAAGCTTTGCCAGCATTGAGTATAGATCTCCATCGAGTAATATCAGCATTGCCTTCTATGTTGCTGAATATTTCATCACACTATAAAACAATCAAGTGCATTGATAAGCAGTATACATATACATGTTAGTGAATTTTTTTAGCACAATAATTTAATACCTAATAGTACATGAATATAACTTTCCACAATGTGTGTTGCTCATATATTCGAATAGTCATTGATTGCATGAGTCGAACAATTAGTTTCATAGATCCATTGCAAGGGTTGATGGTGTATATAGGCATAGAAGTATGTACTAAACTTGACATGCCTGTGATCATAGAAATAAAAGAAGATGGAATAGTATGATCATAATGTAGTGAACACATCATAATTGTGAAGGAAAGAATATTAATGTAAATAACACCATTGTTATATGATTGAAAATATACTAATGAAGCATTTGGAATGTAATGGGTAAAACAGATAAACTATATGATACAATAATCTACAAATGGTTCAGTACATCCCTATACATCACATTTTTGGTAACATCTACTAGAACACCTCTCTAATTATGAAGTAGTACTTTTAATCCAGAAGGAGATGAAACATGTGATAGTGCAACTTAAAGTTGGCCATGACTAAACACGGGTCTTGGAATGTATACACCAACTTTATTCAATATTTGGCCCTGACTTTTGTTGATTGCCATTGCAAACTCCAGTTTTGGAGGGAATTGTCTTCTTCTAAGCTATAGATCTAGAAGATTGGATGGGGTTAAATTGATTATGGGTATTAGAACAGTTTCTTCAACTTTTGACCCGGATATTACTATGGCCTCAATTACTCTATCCCCCATTTTACTGACAGTGAATTGAGTACTATTACACAATCCTATTGACTAATTGAAATTTATTAATAATATAATAGATGCACCAACTTTAGAATCTAGACAATGATTTGACAACCCTGAAATCTTTAATGAATGTAACAATTCAGGAGGTTCCATGTCATTGAAAAGACCACAATCGTTAGAGTTAGAAAGGGTATGACAACTCATATAGCTTTTGACATCTCCATGGACCATGGACAATATGATTTATTTCATCAATCATCATTTGTTGGTGCAAGAATCCCTTGTGCACGAAGCTATGTCCAATCTCCGTATTTAGTGTCAAAATCAGGATAAATCGATGCGATCAAATTGAGCAGAACATCCTCATTATCACACATGAGAAAATCCTCGGGTATCTTAATCCAATTTGGCTCTCCCTTATTTGAAATAGAAATTTCTTACACTTAACCTTCCCAACTTATAATATCCATCAAGCTAATTCCTCTACTTTTGGAACAGTCTCATTGGAATCATCTATTTGTTGCAGCCTGATATTTATAAGCAAATGCGTAATACTATATTCATTCAAAAATGTTGCTCAATAGAGTGTAGCCACAACGATAGATTCACGAATCCCATGTGTAACCACACGATGTATCTGTCTAAATCCCCCCTGAGAAGGACAAGTTTCCCTCTAAAGGCATTCTGATTATCACATATATCCTTAAGGTCACAATCAATTGCTTCAGATGCTAAGCGATTCAGCATTGATGCTTCATCCCAGACAATCAACATTGTTTCACGAATGAGCTCCGCACATTCGGACCTCTGATCAAAGTAACAAACTGAAGTCTCATAAGGTTGTAAGGGGATCTCGAATATCGACTATGCTGTTTCCCTCTGGGTAGCAATAAAGAAACAATTCGTGACAATATTATGGCAAGGACAATATGCTTTTTTGATCAAAACTTAAAGATTAAGGTATTCTGTAGATAAGTCTTTCCGTGCCACCACTACCATACATGAAAAACAACCCCCTCCACGTCTATTATAAGTATCAACTAGTGACCTGAACACATAATGCTAATCTGAGTTCAACCCTCTTATTAAGCTCTCAAATCTTGATGTTTCCAAATTTGTAGCATAATCATGAACTACAGCCTAGATAGAAGGGAATGGCATTGCAGGGAAACTTTGTAGCGATCTTCCATTTCTATTCAAGATATATTTTATCTCAAGTAGTCTAAGATTCTGTAACTCAGTAGATGATAAATCCATATATGGTCTTTCTATTTACTGTCGTATGGCATAGATAAGATCATTTGCTAGATGGATCCAATTTCCATCCCACAACTTAACTAGGACACCAATCTCAAAAAAATCAACATGGAGCAAAACATATTTCGCAGTTAAACACTTGAAGTTTAGGTTTATGCTTCATTCAATGCAGCATGCCATTCACCGTCATCATCAACCAACTTGAATGCCGTACATGCTGACTTAAATGTAGGGTGTAAGACACCATGTATTGTACGCATATCTTCAAAGTAAGTTGCTCCACAGACCTTTGTAAGAAGCAATCTCAAATAATATCATTCTCCGCAATTTGGATATGCAAATGGAAGTTGACCAGTTAAACAATCATTTTGATAAACCACCCATTTTTTAGAAGAATGATTCCATGCCCATTGTGTGGGGAAGTTAAGATTTGTGGCCTGTTAAGCTTCTGGGTACTCCTTATTTGCTTCAAGCCATATTGCCAACATTGTTTTTTGTGCTTCTGGTTCATTTGCAATACTAAAGAGGTCCTCTCTGTCACTAAACACAATTAGTTGTTCTCCAAGCAACTGGTATTGAAATTTTTGTACAGAAGGATATTGATGTTGTAAGATGGACTTAAAAATCCATCAACATGACTCAACTATAGATACATAGCGGTAATCTAAATATTCTTGGATTTCATTCATTTCTTTCTCTTGCTAAGTTTGCTCACCGTCATGATGTGTTGTATTGCCTTAAATGACAATAGCATACAACCCGCACGTACATACTTATATAGGTATTTCACCACACTACGGATAGCTATATGCTCGACATTGATGTGAGTGCCATATTTTATGTATAGATCTCTGTTATATGGGACCACCCATTAATTATCAAACTCTTGACCATTCATAACCACTTGTCGGGAAGTACGCCGCCTTCGGTATTAAGCGAAGTCATGCTCATCAACTGTTATTTGATTATAAAATCTTTTTGGACAACATTTTGAGCATTTTCTATCAATCAAGCATGATACACGCAGCCCATGTGTCATAAATCTTGTGATAGTATTATATGCTAGAGGGTTCATAGTTTGGTGAGGAATTTCAACACTTGTTAGCCTGTCAACATCTTCTTGGGCAGGCAGGCTTATCTTTCATCCCTTCTGTTAAGAGAATATGAGCATAGGGAGGGCCACGCTTTTCAAATTTAACAACATATATTTCTGTAAAAGATATAGTGGGTATAACTAGTAAATTGATTATATATTAAGGAAAAATAATATGTATGACCATGTTAGGAACATATACTTCTGTAAACATTCTTGTGACAGTGTCTAAAGATTTGTTTTCTCATATGAAAATCATCGAGTAATTGTCATAACTTAATCCCAAGAACTCAAGTTATTAGATCTAGTATGTCCTCTGATCGCTTCCAGATTAGCTCATTAGTGATTTCAAGCCAGTTTGGATTACATGTGAATGTGATAAAGAAATCAGGAGGCCCCATTGCACGACAAATTGCAATTGTATGCTGATAGTGTTGCATGTTATAACGTGGCCCTCCAGTGAAAGAACATGGCAGAATATATCTTGCCTTATTGATTCTGCATTAATGTCACATGCGTTAATGCATCTTGAATGCCGCTGTACAATTCTGTCTATAAGTGACCTTGATGGTTTTGATACCATGTTAGCCTATATCACTCAATGGCAGCTCATGCATCTACATAGAATTGTAGGTCCAACTGACTCTTTTGAATAACTGCAGATTCACCTACTCAATCTTGGATTCGAAACGCATAAAATTCCCTCATTGCAAACGTTGATCTTGAGATACAGAAGTTAGCCATTCTTGGTATGTCTGGTCTCCATCTGTCAGTGCCATACTGAAATAACAGATGATAGTATAAAGGCATGTATGGATGGCTGATTCTCATCTATCCCCTGCAAGATCTCATCCGTTTTCTAAATAATGACATCCCTAGATCCAAAGTGCTCAGTTCCATCTCCTATCAATAGTTCGGTGACCTCATTTGCAGTGGGTCTAATATATTGTCTAGGGTTGGAGCTACATGGGTGCAAGGGGTGTCAATTGACACCCCAATGTTTTGGGAAAAATATTTAAAATGCTGAAATTTATAGGAAAAACGAAAATGTCCATGCATATTATTTAGTTTGCGTGCATAGTAGGAAGTGTGCATTGTCTAACTGGTGTAAGGCTTATCTATTTGGTGAAAAGGTCTTGTCTTCAAATCCCAATAATAACAATTGTGTCTTTTTTTCTGATTAAGATATATAATGTCAGCTATATACTTTCTAGTTTGGCTATATGGCAACAAGCATGTAGTGCTTGCTTGGTGTGAGGTGCTTGGATTTTACTCAGATTGGGTTGGTCATATGTTCAAGCTTTGGTAATCATAATTGTGTGACTTTTTTAAAATTAAGATGCATAATGTTTTTACTATTATGTTAACATTAACTTAGAAAGAGAATAGTATAAAAAGCTTTATCTCCAGCAGCAAAATCAAATGCAAAAAAATTTCTTTTTTTGTTTATAATTATTTTGTCCAAACTATTGTATCTACTTTAGCGATTCCAGTCAAATTTGTGTCTAATAATTATGTTAATTTATAATTATTCTTTGCAAACTATTGTATCTAATTTAGCAATTCTAGTCAAATTTATGTCTAAAAATTATGTTAATACCATTTGGAAAATAGTCAAATGGGAGTTAATTTTGATTAACTTGTGAATAAAATCGAACTTGAGAGATTAAAGATGGTATTTAGTAAATTTGGGGTCTCTTATAGGTTTAGTGTAACATTATAGTTATTTTATATCATAAAAAAAATTATGGAAGAAAATGTATTAAAAAATTAGACAGCAAATTAGACGAATATTAGTTGAACCATAAAGTATAGTTCGACACCCCAGGATTTAGATCGTAACTCTGCCACTGATATAGTCTTCACTCTCTCGATTGGATAATTCGAATTTGCAAATCGAAAACTTCACCATGATCATGTAACATGTCGCGAGGTCTTCTAATAAAATAACATACAAAGTAACTGAATTCAGCATTTGTTGCAGCACTTGCTCAATGTCAACTCTAATGCCAGAATGACCAGATGCCTCAAGTGCACTCATTCAGTTTCACAGCTCATTACTAGTTTCATTGATGTACAATGTCCAAACTTTGGGAGTAATCTAGATTGGGGTAGCAAGGTTCCAATTTTGTGGTAATTGCTACCACTTATCCGGAAAACATAGGGCTTCTAATATTCTCAAGGAAATGTTCATTTGACAATAACGATTCAAGAAATGGAGGTGATGTGGAAGTATGGGGCAGACTAATTTGTCCACTTTGACAACGCAAATTGAATCTTGAATTTGTAATACTACTGGTTCTAACCTTTTCCTCTATCCACATAATAGCTGTGTAATATGGACATATAGCTGTTTGCAGCCCAAAGTCTTATCAATTTGAGAATGGGTGTCCTGGAAGTGGATATGTCCCTCCTGCAATTGGGTTAACAGGGTAAGTGAACATGTAACTTATGTTTGGTTTAGTTACATAGATGTAGGAAAGTTTTAGGTGATTACCCGTAAGAGTGGATGGGATTGTTGTGTGTTTTGTGGGCAAAGGTCAAAAGGAGCTCTATTGAGCAGGGCATTTTCACCATGACCTGCTCGTTGATCTGAGTCTGGGAATAAATTTTGTATATTTAAAAGGATGCATTAATTATATGTTAAATATTATTTCATAAGGAAACGTATGTTATTATATAATAGAGAGTCAACATTACCAATGTTATCGATGTTATGTGCTGAGATGGGATTTTGTTGCTCAGGCTGATTTTGAAGATGTATCGATTGCATTCGTTGCAACACATCAATGATGAGCTCATTTGGCATGCCTCCTTTGTAAGCAAGTGACAACGGTGTGCCACCAAATCATTTCGTTGATTATGTCGACGCTTGAACAATAATTGTTGTTTAGTATTCAATCTGAAATTTATTTTGTTGCAGTTGTCTTCATGTTGTACTAAATAATGAAGGTAGATCCATTCTTTTTATAGGAAATCATGCAAACACTTAGGTAATGAAATTGGTATACTTTATGTATACATTGTTGCATGCATTGACTATTTAGAGAAGTTAAGTTTTTCAATGAAAATAATTTAAACATTATATTTATGCTAATATATAATGTTGTTGCTTTTTATAATTGAGTGGAGTTCAGTTTGGACTAATTCTTATTTTAGGTTAAATTCAGAGTAGTCCATTTTTTATTTTGGATTTAGTGTGAATTGGACTTTTAGGGTGCTATATTTGTCTGTATTTTACATTGGGTTCATCAAATTTTATGTCACTTACTAATGCAATCTTGGGTTCTTCTTTTTGGTGAGCAAAAATACATGTAGTCATTAATTATCTTTTGATGTTAGATTACAAACTATGTAGTCGTTTTAGTGTACACGTTGCATGTAACAAAAAAATAATATGTCATTCAATGAAAACAATTTCAACATTATATATCTACTAATATATAACTTTATTAGCTATTTAAAGTGGCCCATTAGGGTAGGTTGGCTGTTTTGTATTTTTTATAATTGAGTGGAGTTTGGTTTGAATTAATTCGTATTTCAGCTTAAAAGAATCAAAGTATCCTAATTTTTATTCTAATTTACTGTGACTTTGAATTTTGGAGTGCGTAAATCGGGTTTTTATAACGTTACGGTTGACAACTTAATTGAATTATTAGTTATTAAAATGATCATCCATGATGATTAATTTTAAATGAGCAAGACGATAAGTAAGACATTTCAAGGTGACTTAATTACCATACAATCTTTGGAAAATCACATCTTAATATATACTATAATAATGTATCAGTGATTCTAAACATATATAAATAGTCACCCCTAAAATAACCTAAGTTACCTTAAGTTATTTTTAAAAAAACCCAAAAATAAGAATAAGTTTTATACATTTTAGGGTGGCTATATAGAGGATATTTAATTTATTTGACGCTCAGCATATTTTAGACAATTATCACATTTATTTGATCAAAACCAGAGAACTAGATCATGAATTTCTTCAATTAGAGTTGTTTTAGTTGATAAATAATTCCACTAAATATGACTTTTTATTTCACTTTAAATATATACATCACTCAAAAGATGGTTAAAGTCTTAAAATCATATCTATCTACCCATTTTGTGTTGCATCTTGAATACAAGTCACTTAAACATGTGTAATTAGTCACAAAAGCGCGTGTATGTATGTATGTATATATATATATGTATGTATGTATGTATGTATGTATGTATGTGTATATATATATATA